>JAPMOR010068991.1:77917-127340 GCA_026543865.1 Argiope aurantia | reverse complement strand
TTAGCTTAAAAAATACCATAACTAAATAATTTTCAAACACTTGAATCTGTGCTACGAAATTTCCGGGTTCGTTTGGATAGTGGAAGTTATATGGTGTGGAGAACGCTCAATCAGCAGGCGGCAGTAGAAAAAAGAAACAACGACGTTTATTGACACGAAGACACACAGAACAGCACAAAAACGACAACTATATACACCATAGAAGACGATTATCTTCAGCCGAGACGTGCAGCATACACAGCAGCACACAACAAGAATCTACTGCAGACAGTAGCGCGCAGCTTAGTTCAGCACTAGCTTGACTCCGTCGCTGCTCTACTAATTCCTGGAAGACCAGTTCTTCACCGTCGATTCCGACTACTACTCTCTGTCGTTTCCGACTACTCCGCTCCGTTGGTTCCGACTACTCTTCTTCGACTCTCGACTACTCTGACTTCGACTACTCTTGTTCAACTCCGTCCACTCTGACCACCACTACCTGGCAGAACAGACTGGCTCCTTTTATAGGTCTCAGGAGGCGGGGCTAGAAGTCTCTCAACCAATCAGGAACGTTCGAGGCTTATCTCGGTTCCTACTGGACGGATCAAGAAAATTCTCGATGTTTCGTGTATAATATATTTTGGCGCCAAAGTCACCAAGTTTGTCGCCAAGCTCTGGGACCTCCGACGCGACTCCCGGACTCCGTCCAATACCGATGACTTTAAAACAGCCTTTCTGGTGATGGAACAAACTATGACGGGAAGCCGAATTGCAGGTTTGTAACACTGTATCTCACTGTATCTAACAACTTTCTCACTGGGTTATATAAGCCGTTCATTTTGAAAATGGGGCAAGTCCATTTTTTGTTATTGCGAGATATTTAAAGGTTTACGTTTCAATAAGTTTAAAATATTGGTAAGTATTAATATATATATATATATATATATATATATTTTGTATTTTGTGGAACCAGATAATGTAAGTTTATAATTCAATAGTGTTTACAGTGCTGACTAAAAAAAATAAGAGTTCCATTATAACTAAATGGACTTGTCTCACTTTCAAAATGCATATCGTATTACATAAAATCGTCATATTATTAACTATTACCTCCTAGGTTCTCAATTTTAAAACAATGTTCATTAATATTTTTTAAATAAGAATAACAATTCCAAAAATGTGTATAGTGTTCTGAGTGATCTAAAAATTACTTCAAATCAATGTAGTGAATTAATTAAAAGTTCCATTGTTTTTTTTCCTTCCTTCTCTTTTAAGTAATGCTTATAACAAATTATAACAAATATCCTCTACTAAAATTGAGCTAACCAGAAATCAAAATAAAACATATCTAAAGGTTTCGAATCTTAATGATGTTAGATTCTAATATTATTTAAAATACTTCGCCTTCATCAAACGAAATTTTGGAATTTTTCATTCAACTTATAATTGCTGTTAGTCAAAATAACAATTCTTTCGCATTTCGTAAATAATGATTTGGTTTTCATGATTAAAAACATATTTCAAGAAAAAAATATCGAATATAAAAAAGTATTTAATCTAATTTTAAATTTTTTGTCTTTATTCCGTGATTATAAATGAGAATGAAAATTTTTAAAAAGAAATTTGGAGTATCAGTTTTAATATGAATACATATTCATAAAATTATTTCAGAATTCTTATTTATGATTATTATCGATTTGAAAAATAAGCAAAGAAATGGGTGAAAGTTTAAAAAATTCAGCTTCAAGGAAAATCTGAAATAGTTCTTTACTTTAAACAAAAACATTTTGAAGTTTTTTCCCCCAATTCTTAAAAGTAAAAACCACTAAACAAAGGGGAAAAGTAGTTTTTCAGAAAAAATGTTTAGTTTTACAGAATTTTATTTGCATAAGACTGAATAAAAATGTCCAGTCACTGAAAATAAAGAAAACTTATCGAGTTTTTGTGTTCCTTTCGGTAATGCTATTCTTCTTTCGTTTACATTTACTTTTATCAATCCACTTCTTTTTTCTCTGGCTTCAAAAACATTTTTCACACCGGAATTTGGTTTGCAAAATTCCTTTTTTTTATTATTGTAAGACAAAGAGAGAGCTATTAAAATTTTTTGTAAGTTCTCGCTTTGAATGAATTTTGTTCAATTTCGTTTTAGATAAATAAAAACGAAATGATATATGCAGAAAGTCATTTAAAAATATGATTTTTATTTTCTTTAATCAAAGTTTCTTTTATAAAAAGAATAATTTTTATCGTTGAAGGGTTCATTACATGGAATCGTGGACCTTGTTTTTACGCAATGAAGTATTCAAAATATTAAAAAAAATCTTTATATAAAAAGAGCAATGGTGCTTTTTGTTTAAGGTACACTTGCTTGAAAATTACATAAACAAAACGCTTTTTATATTTCTCTTTTACAAAAATATTGCAATTTTCACAGAAATTAACCTGGAGATGACGACAAATCCTCACACTTTAGTAAAAAAAGTATTAACCTATTTGTCGGCTTTAATGAATGTGAATTCAATAACTCAAAAGCGCAGGGATCTAGAAATATGTTACACGGAAGGCTATCTTTACATTAAAATTATTTATTTCTGCTAAATTTAGAATCAAATAATACTTTCCTGAGTAATACTCTCTCTAAAGTTGAATCAGATTTTGAAAAGGAAAAAAAAATGTGCGAGGAAAAGTTGCAAGATTAATTTTTTTTTATAAATTCGAACACTTATATCAAGTTGACGTCGTTGAATCAGAAAATAACTGAATTTTAAAATAATATAAAAAATTTTCCCGCAATCAATGTATTTTCAAGTTAATTTCAAAAACATTAAAATTGGGAAAACCCAAATTTAAAAACAGCAAAAATTAGTTCAAATTTTAACTAAGCATATTTATTAAAAGAACTTTGTTAGCACTTGGTTATATTACAAACTGGCTGTTTTATTTTAAAAGATTATTTAATGAAATCTAAGATTTCTGACGTGTTGTGGAGTTTTAAATTTCCGCAATACCCTAGTGAGGAGGAGTCGTTTCAACTATATGGATTGTGCATGAACGGAATTTTCGATCAATGAAGTCCATTGACACTGAAGTCGAGTTCTTATGTTTTGTTAACTGAATCTTTTCATATTTAACGACAATACATCAAGAAATGACATTACAAAATGAAGACAAGCCAAAGTTCCAAACTATTGCCATAAAATTTGAAATGTCTTCAGTTCCTTCATTTATTAAAAAAAGTACTTAGAGTAGATATCATATGACATGAAACATGAACTTGAATCAAGTGATAGAAAGCAGTTCTGTTTCTATCTAACATTTCTTTTTCCATAAATTGTATTTTCATATATTATTTGCTTTGCAAATATAGTTTTAAAAAATTTAATTTTTAGAGAAGTGCTTACTAAAAGTGGTGGTGGTTTCTCAATAAAATATTCTCGTTTATTCTCTAATAAATTTGCCATGTCAGAGAATGCCTTACAGGGTATAGGCGTACAATATTTACGAAACCTTAACTTTTGGCATGCATTTAGTCTTTTTACTGAATCTATCGTGTGACACCTGGAGATTTATTTGGCGATTAATATCTGTCATGCGTTAACAATGTCTAACATACAAATTTGTTCTTTAGACATGCTTTTCCCAGCCGACTGATAAAAAGATTTGACACAAAAACTGTACTTATAGTCACAAATTCCCATACCAAATTCGATAAATTTAAATTATTGCGTTTTGGAATTATCGCGTTTATTTATTTCTGAAATTACAGACCTACAGACAGTCAATCCGTCATTAGACTTGGCTCAAATATTTGACAGGTATCTAAACTATAGATGTTAAATCTGCCGAATCTTATTTATCTAGCTCTCTTCGTTTTGTAATTATCGTGTTAACTTATATTCGGACCACCGGAGAGATATATTTTCTCCGAACAGATTTTGCTCAAAGTTTGAAAGAAATCTGCAAATTTGGTGTGCAGACTGTATGCAAAATCCCGGCCGTCTAGCTGAAATCGTTCTTGAGTTATCTTTGTCACAGACAGACATTTACCAAAAATGTGTTCTTTTTCGAACTCAGGGAGGTCTAAAACTTGAAGATTCAGCAAAATCTGGAGTGTCGATTTTGATTTTTAACTTTCTCTATACTACGTATACGAGAAAGTAAAAATGATTAATTTTCCCTGTTTCTTATTCAGGTTACTATTGTGTATCCGATTCGAAATATTGCATTCTCGTTATTCCACAATATATTTTATTGTATTATGTTTAAAATACTCTAGGCCGGGATAGCCTGGCTGGTAAGGCATTGGATTCGCATCCATGGGGTTGTGAGTTTGAATCCGCCAGCCGAAGACTCTCCGTGTGTGGTGGCGGCTGGCGCACGTATCAATCTTTCGTGGTCTCAAAGTCCTCCCTGTAGAGAGTAATACCACTGAGTGTACTGGATCAGAGGTGATCGTTCTCTGGTTCAGGTCAAAATTACGATCTATGAATGAAATGCATCCGCCCCGTGAAAAGGGTTGTGGCACGTGAGTAGCTAAGTTATACTCTTGGCTCTAGATGGCGCTACTGAAAAACAAGAGACGCAAGAATTTCGGCTTAAATTCGCTGACTTGGTCAGCGGGCTTGTCTATGACAAGCGCCATCAGAAGCAACAAAATGACTCTGAAGTAAGGTATGTGAAAAAAAGTTTCAGAATGTTAAAGTATTATCAAATATGATTATAGAAGCTAAGTGATTATATCTGATGGTAATGCACTACTATTTATTTATGGTTGAGATTAATTACGTTGTTTATAAAAAACTCTGCAAAAATGTTTCAGAAAATTGTACATGAAATAGAAATAACTAATTTTTTTCTCATATTGAAGTATTCAGCTTTGGGGAAAAATAGATGTATTTTGTAAATGATTTATTGAGTTATTTTATTTTTCAGAAAATAGCTAAATCTATCATGTACATAAGAACATTCTTCATAGATAGATATTATTCATATTAATTTAAACGTTTGATATGAAAGACATGGAAAATTTCTGACAACTATAATAAGAAAGAATATAAAAAAGAATACAGAAAAAAATTTAAGGATTGGAAAGAGGTTTCATGTGATTTTCTTAAAAAGTTGACATTGCGTGGCAAACTTCCTCGTTTAGAATGAATTGCGAATATTAGTTTAAAGGTTTCGAAAACAATGAGTTTCATGTAAAAAACTGAATCTGAAAGTTGAAAAACCATCTACAATTGATGATTTTGTGCCAAATACCAATTCAAATATATTCATAACGCATAAAAAAAAAATGCAAAATTTGATTTTAAATTAAAAGTTGTTGTAAATATGGCAACGAAATGAAATTGATTATTTATTGAAAATTTGAAAACTGATTATTGAAAATTTTAAAAAAGAACCTGCAGTTGAGGATTTTGAGTTAAATACTAATGAAAATCCATTTATAATTCGCCAAAAACGACAAAAAGTTTTTAAATATGGCAAATGATGTATCTTAAGTTGCAAAATTTATGATCTAAAAAAAATACTAACATTTGGTTCGAATTTGTTGTTTCATCTCTTTTATTTATAAGATGTTACCATTATTTAGGTTCCATAATTGTGTTTACAGTAGATAGAACTTATGCAGCTAGACCTTGGAATTTGGGCTTGCATTATTACAAAGGCTTAAGAAAGAGATAAATGAAGATTTTGACTATTGTGCATTAGTGTGGGTATTATTCGTCAAAATGGGGTGAGAGGAAAGATGAAAGGAGGGAATGTTTACATTTAACAAAGAAAATAAACTCGTATTACTCGCAGACTGAATTAAAATAATACGGATAGAAACGACACGATACACACATACACGTGAAAAAAAATGAACAAAAAAGTATCTAATAGGGAGAAAATCAAGGTCAAAGAATGACGAAGAATTCTGGAAATACGCTCATCCTTCCGGGTCTCTCCTCTTAATGAGATAGAATCGTCAAAAAGTGATCGTCTCAGAATACTGAAACGAACAGTGCAAGGAATATTTTAATCAAAATAAAGACTAGATTTTCACAATCTACTTTACAAGTGGAAAAAGTTGTTTATAATCAAAGAACATTTTAGTTTGAAATATTTCAATCGTAAAAATTGTAAGCCTATTGCGATTTTATCTTTTTAAAATGGTATTTTGTAAGTTATATAAGGAAATGATAATTCCAGAATTTTAAGAATTTTTTTTTGAAATTAAGAAATCCAATATTATGTTACCTGTGGAAATAGGTGGAAAAGTCATGATTAATGTAGTTTATTCAAAATTCACTCACTTTTGTATATTTATTTGTTTTTATTAAGCCAATGACTATCGTAGAACTCTTGAATGTATTTCAAGAGAAAATTCGAAGTTAGTGCAACAGTCTTTGTAAAATTTTAATACATTTACTCATGGATATAAAATGAAGAACAAAGAATAAATTATTTGTCTTTGCTCTGTCCAGAAAAACTTATCATATACTCAAGAGATTTGCATTCAAAATCCAACCCTGCAATGTTTTCTTGAAACTAGATAATTTTTATTTCTTCATCCTATATCCACAATAGGATATCCACAATAGGATTTTATTTCTTCATTCTATATCCACAATATATTTTATCACAGCTCAAGCAATCCCTTGGCAATTGTGTAATCAAAAGTAAGCAACGAGATTTCTCAGCATAAAATTTTTAATGGGCACTTTATAAAGTAATATAAATAGTTTCAGTTGCAGACAATTTTTGTTTTGTCTTGCATATCAAAGACGGAAAAGAGGTGTGGGATAGAAAATTATCTCTTATTTTTGAATTAGAATATTCTTATTATTACCTTTTAATTAATATGGAAATGAAATAATACTTTGAATTCAAGAAAAAAATATTTATTGCGTTTATTGTCTAATAAATATTATAAGATAAACAGGCGTCTATGCTTTTGTTAATGAAACTACAAGTTAAAACATATTTCATACCTAAGATTACAGCTCATCATCAAAAATAAAATAAAATACTCTTTTAGTATTATTATGCATTTGGATATTTAAACACTGCTATTCTTTTCTTGAATATGGTTAATTTTTTAGAATTTTCATTTCATTATCGTATTCAATTCATAGAAACATTTATTTTTAATGAAACTTATAATACATTAATTTGGAATATAAGTTATTAAATTATATACCAAATATATCATATGAAAGGGAAAATAATAACTACAAAATATAAAAATAATAATATCAGTTTTCAGAGAAAACTTTACTTGTCATAAGACTTGTTATTGATTTTTTCAGTTTAATAGGAAGATATTGAAACAAAAGTGTTTAAATCCTCCATTTAGATATTAAATGTCTTTAATGTCAGAAAAAAAAATTGAACAATATGTAATCTTACCGTGAAGATATCTAAAAAATTAAGAAGAAAACAATACAAAACAATTATTAAAAAATGCTAGCTTATGTCACACCAGTTTTTGTTCCTCAGTACACTAAACTAAACCCAGAAAATTAGTTTCTACGCAATGAGTTTTTCCTGGTCATTTTAAGACTTAGTTCAAAAATATGATTACTTTCTGTCTTCATATTCAACTTTAAAAAAATCATTTTACTACAGTATAAAGGCTCAAATAACCTCTTCCACCGAATTTCGATGAAATTCAATCAGCAAACAAAGAATGAATTAAAATAAAAAGATAGTCTACCTATTCTACACAATTATCTAAAAATCTCAATTGTTCAGAGGAGATGGAAAAATTGTTCTAACATTAATAAGGATAGCTTCGAGGCATAAACAATGGGAATATTCTTTCTTCGACATTCTTGTTCATTAAAAATAATGCAACATTTTTATTTCAAAGGCGTGCAAAAAAATTAAATATTAATTTTGGGCATCTGCTTTTAATGCAAATTCGCCAAAATTTTCTGGACTCAGAGAAGCCTGAAATGTAAAGATTCAACAAATATCAAAATAGAATATTTTGAAATCAACAGTATTTTCTATTTTTGCACATCATATGCGAGGAAGTAATAAGGAGTGACACCAGATTTTTGCAATTTGAAAAATAATATTTTAAAGCATAAATTACTTTCAGAACTTCATGGAAATAACAGAATATTTCGAGTTAAGCCCGTGGTATTCGCGAGAGTCGGACACTATGACACCAAACAATTTGTCATCAAGTCAACTGAAATTTGTGTAAATAATAAATCTTACATTAAAAATCTTCCAATCCTTAAGGCAAATAGAACAAAAAGACATATTTATGTAACATTCTTGCCGCATCCTAATATTCATGTCACTTGGACAAATGGCGTATATCTACCAAGAAAACAATGAAAAAACAGGCAGAAAAGCAAAAGGAGGCTATGGAATCTCAAAGACATTTTTAATAGAGGTACCATAATCATTTCTATAATAAACTATAAAGAAAATAATTTCGCAACAATTGGTAGAACAGGGAAGCTAGAAGACATATCTTAAATAGGGATATACCATAATAATTTCTATCATAAACTGTGAGGAAAATAATATAAGATGATTGGTAGGATATGGAAGTTAGAAGACTTATCTTAAATAGAGATAGCATAATCATTTCTAAAATAAACCATGAAGGAAATGATATAGGATGATTGGTAGGATATGTAAGCTGGAAGACATGTCTTTAATAGAAGTATCGTAATCATTTCTAAAATAAACTGTGAAGAAAGTAATAGACGTTTGTATTATAATACAACAATAATACAAGAAAACTCATTGTCATGCGATTTTCCACTAATGTCATGCCAATAGACAGGCAGTATCCTCTTCCATGATGACATTTTTGAATACTCCCTAGATTTCCCTATTTCCTTAATTTTGATGATACACTGAACGGTATTTGTGAAAGAATAGGCTTCAATATTCGCTGTGAAATAGAACATGTTTATATATCCTTATGGTGCATGAGGAACTCTGATAGTAAATTCTAATTAATTTGGTTTAAGAGAATGACAAGCAACTTTCTTCGAAGGATGTTATGCGATTTACTAAATGCAGCATACTGGACAGTTGTTATTGTTGTTGTTGCTGTCTAATTAATTTTATACCATTTTAGCTTTTAAAAGATCATATCATTCTATAGAAATATTTATTATTTGTTTCGTACAATTTAAAATGAATTGTATATTTTTCTTGAATTTCAGTTACTTTTTTTGTATATATTCGTTTATGCGCAAATTTTTGCCTTATTCTTCGACTTCATGGTCATCTTTTGCTAATTATCATTTTTGTATAAATGTTCTTTAATATTCTGCCCATTTTTATTTTAATTCAAATTCTGTTACATTATTCATCAGCATCGGAATTCAATGATTTTATCTGATTTATTTGAAACACTGGGATGTGGAAACATGCTCTGTATTATAGTTCCAACAAATACAAAATATTATACGTGGATAATTAATATAAGTTAATGCGTTGATTCGAAGTTACTCGAGAACTGACTATTGAGATTAAAGTAGCAACCAGATGACAAGACTGTAATCTGAGTAGGTAACATTTCATCGGATTTCCATACCCACACATTAGGGAGAACCTCAGTGATTTTGGATGCAGTATTGCGCGCACAGATTCAGGTCCGAATGCCAGAAATGAAATTTGAATAGCTTTTTTGAATTCTTCGTTTCGGAAGAAGCATCAATTCATTTATTCGGTTTTCAAAATATATGAATATTTTTCATAGAGTTGAGTTTTATTTCTGTTGAAATATTTGTTGTTATTATTTCTATATAAACCTTTGTAATTCTTTAAATTATTAAAGTAATATTTTATTATCCTTTATTGAACATCTAATATATAAAAATCTCTTGTCACGGTGTTTGTGTTCGTACTCCTCCGAAACGGCTCGACCGATTTTTATGAAATTTTTTATTTGTGTTTGGTAGGTATGAGAATAGATCGTAATGTATATTTCATAACTCTAGGTAATTAGGGTGTCCCTATCCCGTCATTCCACGTTCATCTTATGTTGATGAGATCAACGCTTGCTTGAAATCATCGCCACTGTGGCGTCATGTTGAAGTCCATCTAAGAATAAACATGCGCGTCCAAATACTACAAGATCAAATCTGCTGACACATTCTCGGACCAATTGTTAAATATCGGCGATGGAAAAGTTGCTGTCGAAGAAAATACTGGATGCATAAAATTGCCCACTAATTTCTGCGCTATCGGTGATTCGCAAAATGCTCTCATTGACTGCATATTTTCCGATTAACGCACACAATGCATAAATCATGCGTGGCTGGCAGAAAGAGCCATTTTGGCAGCAAAAAATGTGAACGTCGACGATTTAAACTTCAAAATACAGCATTCGTTAACCGGTGACTTGGTATCATGCAGTTTGCGATGCTAACGAAGCTGTACACTATCCAACAGAGTTTTTTGAACTCACTGGATTTGTCAGGCATGTCACCACACCTTCTACGACTGAAAATTGGATCTCCGGTTATTTTACTTCGGAATTTGAACCCACCACGGCAGTGCAATGGCACGCAAATGGTCATTAAAAAATTGACGAAAACAGTTATCGAAGCTAGCCTTTTGAATGGCAAATTACGAGCCGAAAATATTTTGCTGCCACGAATTCCAATGATTCTCACAGACTTGCCAATTGAATTCAAACGCGTTCAATTTCCTATTAGATTGGCATTTGTAATGACAATCAATAAGTCGCAAGGCCAAACGGTGTCTGTTTGCGGCTTAGATTTGGGCACCATGTTTCTCACACGGACAATTATACGTGGCATGTTCTCGAGTGGGCAAACCATCAAGTTTATTTGTGTTGGCTAAAGACGGACTGACAAAAAGTATTATGCACTCAATTGCTCTTCTAAATGATTATTGATTTTCTTTATTTCATTTTTATACTTTAGGATAAAAAATATATTACTTTTTTCACTTTACGTTTAACTTTAAGAGATCAAACAATGTATATGTTCGTTACGTTAATGAAATACATTACATTGAGAAAATGAATGGTTGGTGTTTTTTTGTTTTTATCGGCGATCATCGTCTACAGTGCTCCATTCCTCTTTCTGTCATAGATTTCATCCCCAGACACTTACAATACATTCGTTATTTTTTAATTAACAACCAAAATATGCACTAGAAATAATTTATATGGCAGAACAACGTTTGCCGGGTCAACTAGTTTTATATAAAAATGACATGCTCTGAAACATTTAATCCGAAATATCTATGAAGCAGCTAATCTGAATCAGCGCATGTTTTGAGGTGCTGTGATGCAAATAGGTTATCCTTCTATGGTTCAACTTGGATTTGTTTATTATTTCTGCATCAAACTTATTTCAATTCTCAACATATATGAAATTTAAATATAAGACATTTGGTAAAATGGCAATTTCATGACACTTTGTAGCAATTTACTTTTGATAACCGTTGTAGTGATATAGCCTGTTTACCGCAATTGCAAATTGTTTTAATCCCCCTTCCCCCTCAACACACAATAGAAATTTATAAGATGGTCTTTGAAATACAGGGTACGGCAGAAAAACCGGGACAAACAAATTTTAACGTAACTTGATTAAAAATTAATAAGTTAACAAAATATAACAAATAATAGCAGGAGTAGACGTTTACTGATAAATAAATTTAATTGGTTTTAAAGTGGCCGGCTTTTGCAGTGATGCAGATACGCAAACGCTTATTGCAATGTTCAGCAATGGGCCGCAAGTCTTTTCGTTTTAATATATCCCATTCCAGCAGAAGCAATTGCTTTAGAGAGTCCAAACTTTTATGTCGTTTAGTGCAAGCCCTAACCTCCAAACTGGACCATACACTTTAATCATGGGATAAAGATTCGGCGAGTATTGCGCCCATTCTCCAGATGATATCACGTCCAGAAAATGTTCCTTCCACCACTTTTCTATCTTTTTAGCCTTGTGAGCAGATGCAGAGTCTTGTTCAAACTCCCACTTTACACTGCCGAAGTGCGTTTTGGCCCACGGAAATATAACAGCTTCTAGAATGTCCCACTGGTACACTTTTTGAATTATTTTAGCTCCCTCATCCACAAAAACCAGAGAGCTTTCGCAAATTCCTCACCAAACCATGATCAACTTCGGATTTTTGCGATGTTCACCAATTGCTATAGTGCTTGGTGCGTCTACAGACCAGATTCTATAGTTCAAGGAGATGCGAAATTTTGGACGGTAAAGAGATTCTCATTAGTGAAAAGGAATCTCTTTCAGTTCTGACTTGCGGCCCGTTTCAAAAGTTTTTAGCGTCTTTGGAGCCGCACGAGTTTGTTTTCTTCTGTAAGAAGTTGAAATTTCGGGACCTTGTAAGGATTCTGTCTAAGCTCTGATTTTGTCACTCGTTGCTCTGATCGGTCCCTTATTTCAGTTCACGAGCAATCTTTCTCATGGAAACCTTCGAATTTCATTGAACTCGCTTTTTGATAACCTACGGCTACTGAAAGTGTTCACTATACGTTTTAGTTCACTTTCTGGACTTTGACCATCATTGCCAAACTCTCTGAAATGATAGATTGCATCAAACACTCTTTGCCGAGGCACATTAAGCAAACGAACGACTTCATACTGTTCGTTTTCCAACTTTAAAATAGCATATTTTTTGCTTGGCATTGTAAAAGATACATTATAAAATATGTTATAATTGAAGTGGTAGACAAAAAGAAATGAAAAAATAAAAAAATAAATTAATTAACTTCTATTCTATGATGTAATAACTTTGTCCGAGTTTTTGTGCCGCACCCTGTAATATACATAAAAGCAAGAAAGTTTAAATATTCATTGATTTCTATTACAGAAATCACGTTAAAAGTTATAATAATTCAAAATTAATGAAGGAAAAATTCATAACGTTTTTAATATACTAAGAAAAGAAAAAAAAATTGAAAATTGTGAAAAATGAAATCTTATTATGACAAGAAAATGTGTCATGATTATATATCACAAAGTAATGCTTTTTTATTTGAATAAAAAATGCTTAATACTATTTTGTTAAATTGATTTTTTAAATTTTTTTTTCAAGTATGAATAACGTTTTATTTAATACAGGCTTCTTAAATTAATTTTAGTAGCAATAAATTAATTTCCTTCTGATTATATTTTTTAAAGGCACGCCATTCCTGTCTTGACAATGTACAGATTTTCAAAGTCTAGATTGAAAAAAAACACTTTTAAAGCTATTTTCCTTAGCTGCGCTTTTAGCTTATATTAATCTTCAAAAATACATTGTCAGTTTTACCGAGAGTATACTGCAATCAGCATTTCTCAACCAAAAATTAATACGCAAGGAATTAATTATTTTTTTTAAAGATTATTAACGATACTTTTAAATTTTAACATGCGTTTAAATGAAATGATTTGGATTAAAAAGAATTAAAGATAAATTATCGAATAAATAGAAAATTTTTACTTAAACCCTTGCTAGGGCCGTGAGAAGTATGCTTCCCACCAAATATATCAATCTTTGTATGAAATTATGTAGGTTGGAATAAGTTCTGAGAATTTTTTTTAGAAAGACAGAAACTTAGATGCTTCATTTCTTTATTTCACACAAAATGATGTGTCTTGATTTGTACTTATTAATAAACCAAATTAATTAATTAATCAAATTAAATTTATCTAATAAGCTAAATGAATCCTTTTTCTTATTCTAATTTCAAACCTCAAAATATTTTAACATAATATGATTAGAAAAAAATGGCCCTTTAAAAGGTTAAAGTAACAATAAGAGCACCAAAAAAATTAATGAATATACTGAAACAGCAAATAACAAGCGAAATATATTGGAACAAAGATATTACAAATAAGAAATTGTTTATGTTTCCTTTAAGTTCAAAATTGTTTTTTTCGTTAATTTAGACGTATTTTTAAAATGCATATTTTTCATTATTTTAAATCAAATAAAAAGAAATGCTTTGTCCCTTTAGAATCTATTGGTCGCATTACTAAAAGCCCGAAAGAGCAAAAAACACAAAAATGAGAGAAATCCTTTTAGAGTAAATCAGAATCGTATTCTTTTAAAAGTTCGCCTACAATATAACACATTTGCAAACTAAAATTATTAAGCAATAGAATATATTGATAAATATGGAAGTGCAAAAAACTATAAAAGTTATTATTTTATTTTGAACTAGCCGCCTTTGGCGACCGGCCGGTTCGCCAGTATTACCGCTCGCTACAATTTTCATTTAAATATTTTAAGTAACTGGTCTCTTAATAGATTCTCAAACAAAACATTTTTAATCTTCAAATTTTGATAGTCATACCAAACTTATACTGTTGTTTAGATCGTTTCGTTCAATTTACTATATATATTTTGCTAATTTGTTGTCATTTCCGGTAAAACTTCAACTTTAATTTAAAGTAGAAATGATGAAATTGCAATTAATATAAAGATATTTTTTAATAAAACCAAGCGTTTTATTTTATTTATCATCTTTATTGTTATTTATGTAGTGACGAACGCCTGATGACGAGTGCCATCTGCTGGCCAACAGGTGTTGATGCTTGTTAGACGGAGTGCAGACGAGACGGGTCTGAACGAAAGTCAGGACGTGTGAGACGAGACGGGTCTCTGAACGAAAGACGCGACGTAACATGTGAATTAATCCTGCGACGTATTCGACGAAATCTATTTAATGTTAATTTCTTTTGTTAATAAAATTGTCCGTCCTAAATGTACTTAAATGTGCGTGATTCTAAATAGTAGTGATTCCTGAGTCCTACAAATATGGGGGTACATGAAAACTGGTACATAGACGAAAGAAGAGCCAAACAGGAGTGAAATTTGACGTAGAGCAATTTGACGTTCTACAATAAAACTCTTGGATACCAGCTCCTTGTGGACTGACACAGTGTGGATCGACGTTGAAGAAATTGTGAGTACAATTTTGATTTATTCTCAAGTATGGCATTTCTTGCTCGAGCATGAAAGAGCGATTTACTAACTTTAGTAGACGAATTAGAACTAATGGCACCACAGGATGCCAAAGTGCGACAGTTAGTTACAATGATAACAGAGTCGAAAGACTATGATGAAGAGTTCGTAAAAAACTTACTTTTAACTATCACTCAGGAGCGCGAAAGGTTTGATGCTGAAAAAACCGAAGCCGAAAAGGCCAAAGCCGAAGTCGAAAAAAATGAGCATGAATATACTTTGAAAAAGTTAGAACTTGAGTTAAAAAGTAGAGCAAATACTTTAACTGTATCAGATATGCTTAAGAGTGATATATTAAAATTGCTGAAGAATTATGATAATAGCGGAGACATAAGTGTTTACCTTTCGTTATTTGAGAAACAAATAAGTAGGGCTAACATTGCAAAAGAAAACTGGATTTCTTATTTACTCGGGTTATTACCACTAGATATACTCGTGAACCTAATCCATCAGCTAATGACTATGATTACATAAAAAAACTGTTGCTTAAAAGATTTAAATTAACTTCCGAACAACTCAGACAAAAATTCTTTACTCACAAACGAGATTCTTCTTCTTCATGGCGGGATTTCGGTTTTGAACTGAATAACTTTTTTGAGGAATGGATAAATTGTTTAGAAATAACCGATTTTGAAGATTTAAAGCAGCTAATGGTCGTTGACCAGTTAAAGAGTAAAATATCAAATGGCGTACGCGATCATTTTCTCGACGATCTGCCCAAAATAAAGAAAGTAGAAGATTTGGTTAATAAACTGGACGAATATGAAGCTGCACGAAGTCACCTTAAAAAGGAAACAAACAGAAATTGGCGTGTTTCTGAAAACAGAAATAAATTTGATATCGCGAAAAAAGCTAAAAATTCACCATTGCCGTTCGTTCGTGCTCAAAAGAATTATGCTGATGATAATTACTATAACAAGAGTAATAATAAATGTTTTAATTGCAATGAGGCTGGCCATAAATCAATTAATTGCAAGTTTAAAAACAAAGGATTGAAATGTTTCCAATGTGGCAGCTTTGGCCACAAAGCCAGTATCTGCTCGCAAAGAGATTTTAAAGTGTCTCTCTCTAATAAAGTGTATATTCGTAACTCTCCAAAAACTGTAAATAAGCTTAGAAAAAATGTTGAAATAAATGGTGTAAATTGTGATGCATTAATTGATACTGGAAGTGATATTACTATGATTTTTATTTGAAAATTGGTAAACCTAATTTAACGACTGATAATGTGAAATTAGCTGGTATAAGTGGAGATAGCATTACTCCTCTAGGTTTTTTTGATTGTGATATATTAATTGATGAATATGTAATATCAACTAATGTGTATGTGTTAGAAATAATGCCGAACGAAATAATTATCGGCATGGACGCATTAAATAATCTAAGCTTTTCATTCCAAGAAAAACAAATTACCATTCATGGGAAAAAAGCTCAAATAAATTACACCCGGCTGGTGAGAAACGAGGTCAAGGTCGTATCACTACGTTCCTCGGAGCTGAAAAGAGACAGACAGGCACCTATTTTTGCTGAGGCTTGCAATAAAATAAATAAACATCCACTCCCATACTTCATTCATTTAGCGAATTCGATAAATTATGATGAAATCGACATAAATCATGTAAAAAAACCCTTGAGACAAGAAATAAATCGTCTTTTAAATAAGTATTCACCAAACAAAACAAAAAGTACTGAGTTACAAATGAAAATAATACTGAGCGATGATATTCCGATTAGTCATAACCCTCGAAGGCTGCCTTTTAAAGAACAAAAATTCGTTGAAACTCAGATTGATAAATGGATACAGGAAGGGATAATAAAACCCAGCTGCTCAAATTACTCTTCACCTGTGGTTTTATGCAAGAAGAAGGATGATAGTTATAGGTTATGCATTGATTTTCGTAAGCTAAATAAAAAGATGATTAAAGATCGGTACCCTTTACCCCTCATAGAAGATTTGCTTGACAAACTTGAGCAATCAAAAATATTTACTACTTTGGACTTGAAAAACGGATTTTTTCATGTAGACATAGAGAAAGATAGCACAAAATTTACGTCTTTTGTAACACATCATGGCCAGTGGGAATTTCTTAAAGTACCATTTGTTCTTTCCAATAGTCCGAGTGTATTTCAGCGTTACATTAATGTGATATTCAGGAATTTGATGCATTATTATACCACATTATTATACCATCCAAAACCGAGGAAGAAGGGTTAGAAAAATTACAACGTGTTCTACAGGTTGCATCAGAGTACGGTTTGGAGTTTAATTTTAAAAAGTGTCAGTTTTTAAAACCACAAATAGAATTTTTAGGCTATAGAATCCAAAACGGAACTATACAGCCTTCTGTATCTAAAACGGTAGCTGTACAAAAATTTCCACAACCACAAACTGTTAAACAAGTACAAAGCTGTTTAGGCCTTACTAGCTATTTCCGGAAATTTATACCCCACTATTCAAAAATCGCAAAACCGCTTAGTGATCTACTAAGAAAAGACATTGCATTTAAGTTTGAATCTGAACAAAAGGAAGCTTTTCAAAAACTTAAAGATATTTTAACTCGGGAGCCAATTTTGCATCTCTATCAACATGGATCAGAACTCCATACAGATGCTAGCAATCAGGGATTCGGAGCAGTGCTGCTGCAACAGGGAACCGACAATAAGTTTTATCCTATTCATTATTTTAGTCGAAAAACATCTCCACAACAAGAAAAATATAGCAGCTATGAATTAGAAGTTTTGGCTGTAATCGAAGCGTTGAAAAAATTTAGACATTATTTACTGGGTTCTAAGTTTAAAATTGTGACTGATTGTTCCACTTTTCAACAAACTATGAGTAAAAGAGATCTTACACCGAAAGTTGCAAGATGGGCTTTACAGTTAGAGGAATTTGATTACCAAATTGTTCACAGATCGGGAAAACAAATGGCAGACGTAGATTCTCTTAGTCGAAATGCAGTACTTGTTGTTACTCGTTCATACAGTGAAGTGACCACTAAAATAGCCAATGCTCAAAATCAGGACGAATTCCTTAAGAAATTAAAAGCTTTGATAGATAAGCAAGAAGACGGTGAACACATTGTGAGAAATGGAGTTTTATACAAATACGATAATGGTAGAGAATTGCTCATAGTCTCAGAAGCATTACAAAGAGAAATTATTCGAGAAATTCACAATAAAGGACATTACGCTGTGGCTAAGACTGAAGAAATTTTAAAGCAAGAATTTTACATACCAAAGTTGAGGTCAAAAATAGAAAGTGTGGTTGCCAATTGCGTGGAGTGTATTCTGTGTGATAAGAAACGTGGGAAAGGTGAAGGTTTCCTTAACCCCATCCCAAAAGAAAATTTGCCTTTAAGTGCATATCACATCGATTTCATTGGCCCTATGCCTTCTACAAATAAGAACTACCAGCATATTTTTTCAATAGTCGACGCTTTTACAAAATTTGTCTCGTTGTATCCGGTTAAATCAACATCTACTCAGGATGCAATAACTAAACTTAAGCTTCAACAGTCTACTTTTGGAAATCCGACGAGAATAATAACAGACAGAGGTTCAACTTCTACCTCAAAAGAATTTGAAACATACTGTCAGGATGAAAATAATGAACATTTCAAAATTAGCACTGGAATTCCTCGCGGAAATGGGCAAATTGAAATAATGCATAAAATTTTAATACCCATTCTATCAAAATTCTCGATAGCAGACCCTACCAAATGGTATAAACATGTTGCATCAGTGCAGAAAATAATCAATAGTACCGTTTCGAGAAGTACTAAGTTTACCCCGTTTGAGCTTTTAATTGGAGTAAAATTAAAAGATATAACTGATTTACATTTAAAGGAAATATTGGAAGAAGAATACACAAAAGCAATGATGGAAGATCGAAATAATATGAGAGAAGAAGCAAGGGAAAACATTTTGAAGATGCAAGAAGAGAATCGCAAAAGTTTCAACAAACGAAGTAAAGTGGCGCGCATCTACAAACTTGGTGAATTAGTGGCCATACAACGGACGCAGTTTGGAACTGGACTCAAACTAAGACCAAAGTTTCATGGACCGTATCGGGTTGTTAAGGTTAAACCTAAGGATCGCTATGACGTGGAAAAAGTTGGATGTCATGACGGACCAAATACAACTTCCACAGCAGCTGATTTCATGAAAGCATGGTCTTCAGACTAAATGAAAAAAAAATGTTTATTGGTTTATCCAGATACTGTTTTCTTTTTTTTAATCTTTCAGATTTTTCTACTTTGATTTAACTTTCGAGGACGAAAGAGATGTCAGGATCGCCGAATGTAGTGACGAACGCCTGATGACGAGCGCCATCTGCTGGCCAACAGGTGTTGATGCTTGTTAGACGGAGTGCAGACGAGACGGGTCTCTGAACTAAAGACGCGACGTAACATGTGAATTAATCCTGCGACGTATTCGACGAAATCTATTTAATGTTAATTTCTTCTGTTAATGTAATTGTCCTTCCTAAATATAATTAAATGTGCGTGATTCTAAATAGTAGTGATTCCTGAGTCCTACATTTATTTATTATTATTATTATTGAATATGAGTATTGCAAACAAAATCGCTCGGTATTTAAGTCTTATGTGAACTACAAAATATTTTTCATTATTTATGTAATATCTCAAAGAATAATTCAACAAAAATTTCTCAGATTCAGCATAAAATTCAGTTTTTAGTTTTTCTTTCAAAAGGATTAAAATGAAATCAATAATAATATTTTGTTCCGGCCTATAAATATATTTCAAAAATTATGAAGTCTAAATTTAATGCAGTATGGTATCATATTCTGAGAAATATTCTGGACACACCAAATTTTAAATAAATGAATGAATTTTTCTATTTTCCACGATCAACTAAGACTTATTTATGAAGTTTTGAATGTTAAAAATTTAGAAAAACTCAACATTTTCATAATCTTAGGCCAATTAAACTTGAGAAACCTGCGCGCTGATTGGCGTATTTTCTTTGAAATGATCGATGGAAAATCTAAAATTATCCTTTTTTTTATTGAATAGTGATAGTTGAATTTCGATAAAATACAATAATATTGAAATTTATTTTGTAATTAGTTTTAAGTCGCCACAGTTAAGAAACATTGAATGTTAATATAAAGAGTGATACATAAATATTTGGCACAATTTTTCAGGCAAAAGGGTTTGAAATAAGCAAAAATTTTCTCTTTTTAATGTACTTTGTATTCTTACAAGTAGTAGACTGAAATTGCACCCCTTAATACGGCAATCCAATTCTTCCCCGAAGTTTTCTATAGTATTCAAGTCTGGATTCTGGGCAGGCCAGTTCAGTCGGTTTCAGTCCATTGTCATCATATTAATACAAGGTGGATCTAGCAACATGACAAATGGCGTTGTCCTCCGGAAGCAACAATTTTACAATTACCACGGCACAGGAACCACATTGTTGTCTAGAATAGTGGAGTAGGAGTCGGCGTTGAGCTTACTATGAATGGGGATCAAGGGTTCCAGTCCATACCACGAGAAACATCCACAGACCATAATTCCACCTACACCAAACTTTATTGCAGGCATAATGTATTCTGGCAAAAAGCATTCTTAATGCATATGCCAAACCCAGACGCTGCCATCCGACTGGTAGAAATAGAACTTTGATTCATCACCCCAGAGAACCTATTTCTGCTTATCTATGGTCCAATTTCAATGTACCTTGCACAACCTCAACCGAGCAATGTGTTTGGAATTTGTAATCAAAGGCTTATGAGCTACAGCACGACCAAGAAAACCAAGAAAATATTTTTCCTTTCTCATTGTATTTATCGAAATAACAGTCGGATGCTTTTTTTTTAAACTCCTAGAGTATGCTTAGTGGTTTTACCGAAATTCTTTCGATAACACTCATCGGTCTCTATCTCTTAATGTCGTGGACCTGCTGGGTCACACACATTCCGACAATCACCATTCACCCTTTCACTTTCTTAATCACAAAAACCACTGTCGATTTTGGAATATTTAACTTACTATATATGTTCCTTAAGGATCGTCCATTTCTATGATATCCGACAATTACGCCTTTCTAGAAGTCAGGCAGCTCTAAATTTCGTGGCATCTTGTCTGCGATTAATGTTTGTACAAGATATTTAAATACAGAAGGCATGACGTAGATCAGGACAGCAAATATCTTCATCTGCTTGAGTGTCCAAATACTTATTGGTAGTTAGTGTACAATTCTATATATAATCACAATATGTATTGCTGGGCTGAGTAAAAATTATGCCCATCCTTTTGGTCTGTATCATTGTCGGATCGAAGTCTCAACTTCTCTTTTGATGTTTAGTAACTGAAGGAGATTCAGTATGTTTAAATTGTCTGATTTACAGGTGTGCGAATAAAACTAAGCCTTAATAAAAATTAGTTATACTATCGTAAACTTGTCGTTTCATTTACATTATTTATGGTAGATTGTAGCAAAGATTAATGAGCTGGAGATTTGAAATTTTCCTTATTTCCTATTTATTCTGATTCATAATACTGTTATACTTTCATTTGGAGGCTTTAGTAACTTTCTTCTTTATTTAATTACTAGCCGCCTTTGGCGACCAGCCGGTTCGCCAGTATTATCGCTCGCTACAATTTTCAATTAAATATTTTAAGTAACTGGTCTCTTAATAGATTCTCAAACAAAACATTTTTAATCTTCAAATTTTGATAGTTATACCAAACTTATACTGTTGTTTAGATCGTTTCGTTCAATTTACGATATATATTTTGCTCATTTGTTGTCATTTCCGGTAAAACTTAAACTTTAATTTAAAATAGAAATGATGAAATTGCAATTAATATAAAGATATTTTTAAATAAAACCAATCGTTTTATTTTATTTATCATCTTTATTGTTATTTATTTATTATTATTATTGAATATGAGTATTGCAAACAGAATCGCTCGGAATGTAAGTCTTATGTGAACTACAAAATATTTTTCATAATTTATGTAATATCTCAAAGGATAATTCAACAAAAACTTCTCAGATTCAGCATAAAATTCAGTTTTTAGTTTTGCTTTCAAAAAGATTGAAATAAAATCAATAATAATATTTTGTTCCTGCCTATAAATATATTTCAAAAATTATGAAGTCGAAATTTAATGCAGTAAGGTATCATATTCTGAGAAATATTCTGGATACACCAAATTTTAAATAAATGAATGAATGTTCCTATTTTCCACGATCAACTAAGACTTATTTATGAAGTTTTGAATGTTAAAAATTTAGAAAAAATCAATATTTTCATAATCTTAGGCCAATTAATCTTGAGAAACCTGCGCGCTGATTGGCGTATTTTCTTTGAAACGATCGATGGTAAATCTAAAATTATCCTTTTTTTATTGAATAGTGATATTCAAATTTTCATAAATCAGCCAGTTTAAGTGATTGATTTAGTTGATTGGAAATGAACAACTTTTATTTAAAATATTAGTGTTTCAAGAACATTTTGTTCATCGTGATTTCCACAGCAGAAGCTTCATGTAAAATCAAAAATTCGTTATTTATTAGAGCATTTATTGAATCAAGTTACATAAAATATAATCATTTTCCATTTAGACCATTTTAGCAGATCTGTGTCTTACCAAAGGTTTACAAATTAGCTGTGTGGCCCTGATTTGAATGGATATCCTGTTCATATTAAACAAAACTTGCCTTAAAATAAAGCTTATTTATTTAATTAATAATATAGAGAGTGTAAAAGATCATAAAATAATTTTTCTTGAATTTATTTTTTCAGAAAAAATAATATTTCATATTTGTTTCATTTCCTACAGACACGTGCCGAAAATTATATTTTTGCAGATTTCATTTCCGAAACGATTTAATTTATTTTTAATAGGAGCTTTAATCAATCTGATGACAACATTTTGAAAAAAGCTAATTTTTTTCCTTGAATGCGAAACGTGCACGTGCAGCTTAAATTTTATTTTTATTTTGTACGAAAAAAATTGTTGAAAAATAGAGTTAAAATATTTATTTAAAAATTCATTAAAAATAGAAATTTAATTTTAAGGTTAAAACATTGGTATCATTTAAAAGATAAATTTTTCATCTTTAACTTGATGTAAAAATCAATTTTGTGCGGTAATACAGTGGTGTGCAAAAATTAAGCAACAGGTATGTTTTTTGCCATAACGTCACGAGAAATCATCTGAGAGACATGAAATTCAGAAATGAGATACAGCATTTTGTTCTGAAAGAATGACGAAAGTATAGTTGCGCAGAAATGAATACAATGCATACAGTATGGAATCAAACAAAAAAAAAGGCTTTATTGAACTGATAGTATCGTTACACATGATTGTCTGTCCAAGAGGAAAAACAGCAAGCAGAATGCAATGGTTGCTTCGCACCTTCTCCCCATACTCAACACCAGATTGTCCAACAGTTCTTGAGGTAAGAGTGCCCATTCCTCAATCAGCATCTGTTTAAGTTGTCGGGTGTTCCGAGGAGGATGTAATCGTGCCGCAAGGCGTCACCCCAAAGCATCCCACGCATGTTCTATCGGATTTAAATCAGGGGAGCACGCCGGCCAATCCATTCGATTGGTATCTTCATTTTCCAGGAGCTCCTCACCAGCATGAGTCCTGTGTGGCCGTGCATTATCATCCATAAAAACGAAGTCTGATCCAATGGCACCTCGGAACAGACGCACATGGGGAAGGATCACCTCCTGACAATAGCGACCTCCAGTTACAGAACCTCTGTCAAAAACGTGGTGCTCAGTCCGCCCGTTCATCATAATGCCTCCCCAGACGACAGCTCCAGGACCACCGAAACGGTCTCTCTCCGTGATGTTACAAGCGATTCCCAACGCCAGTTGATTTGGAGAGAGGTCGGGACACGGTTTCATCCCAGTATTTCACATGTAATTTGCAGCACTTTATAAGAGTGCAACAGAACCTCATAAAGGGTTGCCAAATTTCAATTTGAACAAGCCTGATACCCACTCGGCGGCCCTGGTTGTAAACACTTCAACTTGAGATTTGATGTGACTGGTGCAAGCAGGCACCGTTCGCTCTTTTGTTAGCTGCAAAACAATTATTCGTTCGCTCTTTATTAGCGGCAATTTCTACTTTTAAATGCATATATTATGTGTTTCCTTATATATGTATGATCATAGTACATATGTGTTATATATGTATGTGTGCGAAAATAAATAAGGAAAAGTAAAGAAAGCATTTTTTTGGATTAAACACGCCCACCCAGCTACATGGATCATCAATTGTTTGAAATCAATTTTCGTGATTTATTTTGGTTGGAGTCTTCATGAATATTGTGCATTGAGATGATCCCATTATAAGGAAACAAAAGATTTAACATTACAATATATATCATTTAAAGTGCACAGCAGATAGTAATTTTTTTTATCTCTTAAATACTATTTAAGCAAGGTGACCAGAGAAAAAAAGCTCTAAAAGAAAAATGAAAACGGGTAAATATGTATTTTTTTATTCAAATTACAGAAAAAAGACAGAAACGAATACTTCATGCGCAAAGCAAATTTAGTTATTTCATTGTTTATTCACAAAGTTTGAACTACTTATGTATAGTGGTTTTCGAGATTACAGTTACAGTTTCTTATTTGGACGTTTATTTCTGGTCACCATGTGTGTTCAATATATTATCTACGACAAACATCGTTATCTAATCTATGACAATCATACCCGAGATATTGCTAACTAGATATAAAAATCCACGTAGAAAGGCACATCTTTTAATATTATATAGATTTTTATTTGTTTTATCTGGATGTCATGAACTGAACTAAGATGACAATATGACGTGCAAAAATTTGAAAGTTCTATTATTCAAAAGATTATTTTTCTGAAAGTTTTTGGAATATTTTCATAATTCAGGACAGAAAGTTAAAATCCGAGATTGCTGAGACAGATGTGTGGAGTCTGGCCACTTTAAATCGCTGCTTTATGGAAACTCATGGTAGTGATTTGATCAAATGTTTTCTACATTATCTTTATTGTTGTTACATATGCACCGGTTTCCTTTCAGGCATTTGACAAATAGACTTGTTTTGAGACAGACATATAAACATGACGCAGTTTTCTAGAGAAAACATATTATTTTCGTATGAAATTACAGTAAATAAATATTGTTTCGTTTCAAACCTCGAAAAATATAGTAATTTAAATGCATGAAAGGTTTCATGTAGGAAAAATATCTAGAAATTATCTGTTTCGAAAGTTTATGTTAATAGACTTCTTGTTAAGAAGAAGAAAAAAAAATTATGACTGCAGCAGCATAAATGGAAATGGAATAAATAAATAAATAAATAAAAAACCCTTTAAAGACAGAATTATCTAAACACTGCAAATGGATATTCCTTTCAGTTCAACTTTTAATGTGAAAGGTTTTACTTGAATCACATTTCTTTTCTTTTTTTTAAAATTTAAACTACAAAAAATTCTAACGTGACTGAGTATTCAGGAAAATCAGTATAAATTACTGGATTCCAAATTTTTTTTGGAATTATAAAATAATGAATAAAAAGCTATCATATAAAATTATATTAGTACTTCTTATTTCTTTTAATGAAAATTTCAGAATCTCTGGTGGTTATATTAATTTAGAAACATCAAAAAGCAATACAAACAAAATTTGATAAAATAATTGAGAGAAAATTTGACGAGAGTGAGATAATCAACTATATAAAAAATTCGATAACATATAAGTTAACATGATAACTACAAAACGGGAAGGGCTAGATAAATGAAATTTGGTATACAAAATGAACATCAATGTTATTGATACCTATCAAATTTTGAACCAGAGCCAACAAGGAATGGGTCGTCGGTGACTCTGTACTTTCAGAAACATGTAAACTCGATAACTCAAAAATGGAATGACTTTAACGTATCAATTTTGATATGTAATTTTTTGAGGCCAAGAGATTTTTATATCAGATTTTTGCTTCAATAATTTGGGAAAAACGTGACTAAAACATAAATTCGAATTATTAATCGCCAAAAAAAAAAAAAAAAAAAAACAAAAACGAAGGATCAAAAAATAGATTTAGTAAACATGCTAAATTCACTTCAAAAATTCGTATTTCGTAACTATTGCACGCCAATACCACGCAAGACGTTCTCTGGGAAAGCACCTTTATTAGGAAGTATGTAAAGTTTGAGGGAGATATCTCTCGCTGGTTATTTCTGTCAAAACATATTCGTAAAGAAGAAACTACTTTCTTTTAGAAACTTTATCGTTTGAATAAATTAGCTAGAATAATTAAAACAATTGAATATATTTTACAAATAGACATATTCTAACCTACTTTTTGTTCACAATTCTTATAATTGTCAATAAAAATATGGGGACTCATTTTTGACAAAACTAATTAATTATTTGACGATTAATTAATGTTTTTGTTGTGATTAATTTTTGAGATAAAGAATAACCTGGAAACCAATTTTATTACTAAGAAAATTTAATCAGAAAAATTCGTATATCTCTTTAGATGCAATTGAAACTCATTCTTCTGAAATTTCAGTTGAATAGGTTTTAAATTAAATGCTATCAGAAATTTTCTCTACATTTTTTTTATATAAATAAAGAAACATTTAGATATAAATATTATTTAGAATTTATTTTAGAACTTACTTAGAACTCATTTTAGATATTTAATAAAGAAATTTCCAATCAAATAAATTTTGTAAATATCAGGACAAATTATTCAAAATTTTAATTAACACAGAAAATTACATACATATTTTTATTAATATTAAATTTTCTCATTTTCGAAATTTTTTAAAATAAATATGTTGGAATTATCTTTTTAGAATTAATCATGATTTCATGCACTCATAAAACTAGCTTTACAATTCTAGACTTTAATTGTTTCGCATCTTAAAACCTTTCATTAAAATAATTTCGTATCTATTTAAAATCTCTTTAAAATTGTGTTTACCCTGAAGATGAAAAATAACGGGATAACATTTCAGATATTTTTAATAACGGTAATTCAACTTTTAATTAATCAAAAAGAAATTGTTGTTATGAACAGAGAAATAACATGAATGGATTCATTAAATCAGATATGCATCTTACGTATAACTATATGGTGTCCAATAATAAATAGAGATTCTTTTAAGAAAAGTTTTTGAATTAATTAGCTGCCGTAGATACTTTTTATTATTTTCTACTCTCCAGAATTTAAACTACTTGAAAGATAAACAGCACTACTCAGAACAATGTTTAGTATTCACGTCTCGCTTCTGGTTTCATTCTGAAATTAATTCACATCTTCTCTTTAATATTTATCTTTTCTCTGTATCAATTCACACCGACTCGAAACAAAATTAGCACTCGATTCCGTGATTCGAAACTTAAGCTCCCGTTTTTACTTTAATTTGCAAGCTCTATCAATTGATTAAAGGAATCTATTCTATTGTGCAAGCACTGCCTCTTCCAATTTTGCAAATTAGCAGTTGCTTTGTGTCAATCAAGGGCAGAGGGTCTGTGTGTAATCATGACCTCCCCTGAATACATTTGCATAATTAATGAAGTAGTAAAACGAACGGGAAAAAGGCTACCCCTTTTTCTGTCCAAAATATTAAGTTAGGAAGATTTTGCTTTGTATTTCGTTTACTTGATGTTTAGTGACTTTACTTGATGTTTAGTCACTAAATTCTTTTGCAAAAAGACAAAAGAACAATGAAGAAAGAAAAAGGGAATATATATAAAAAATATTTTATTGATGTCATAAAAAATGTGGCAATTAAATTTATTTTCTGCATTTAGATTTACTAAAACCATATATAAATATATATATATATATAACGAACTAATTTTAAAATGATAATGGAGCCAGTGCCTGCTTCATTCATGTATTCATTAATAATTGGAAGCTATATGACAATGGGAGGAAAGGATCTCTAAATGAAGTATTAAAAATGAAGTAATACTGCAAAAGGAACAAGTAGTTCTTCATCTCATGTTTCAGAATGCTAAGATTTACTAAGGGAGAAAGTTATGTATTTAGTCTTGACGATCTCAATACAATTCGCCGAAGCTTGACTTCACGCAAATTGGTTCGTTTTATGAGAAAGTGGTGAAAAACCATTGAATCAAAGGTATTTTCACACTTTGACGATGCTAAGAAAACTGTTTCGAAAAGGACACTAAACTTAATAGTAATCAGTGCTCTGTCTTATATAAAAAGTATTTTTTGGTAGCTGAGAAAAAATGGTAAAGTAAAGCAATTTTTTTTATTATTTCAAATATATTTCCTTCTTATTAATTCTTTGTTGAAATTAAAAACCAAAATACGTGTTCCGAATTACCCCAAGGTCTTGAGGATACTTGGGAACGTACCTACTAGACATGAATGTCGCTGTAATTAAGACCAGTTAATTAATAAATTAATTTGAAAAAATGCATCGAATACTGAGCCTTTCCGAACATGATTATGTGTTATTATAATAGTATAGGCGTTTTTTTTCTCATCACATAAGAATAAATGACAATATCACCGAAAATTTGACCCTAACTGACCTTGCATCAACCGCGTTTGAAAACCTGATTAGCTTGATAAATAAGAATATTAGTACATAAATTTATTACATTTCTTTTGGAGTATGTTAGAAAGGGTATAAATGATAATTCATACAATAAATATGTTATGATTAAAACAATAAAATCGACTTGTTTAAATGCCGACACTGATTATAATTCAATTTTTCAACGATGTTATTCATAATAACTATTTGAAAGAGGGTTCAACATGAATTTAATGATTGTTTTTTTTATCAACATCAATCGCTATTATCATTAAAAGTAACTGATTAATTGGAATAATCGTAATATATATCAATATTATTTTCTTTATAAATAAAATAGGTGTCACATTTTTTGTACTTCTTTAAGTTGTGTAATGAAATATATTAAATATGTTACTATTAACCGCATAAAGTTCCGTAATGGGCATAATAATATAAGACTTTAAAAGCATACTAATAGAAGTCCAACTTCTATTCCACCGTCCTTGCGAGTTAAATAAAAAAAATAATACTTTTAATTTTTTTAATATGTAAAATAATCAGTTATAGTTTAATAAGTATAATTTATCGAAAGGAGATTTATTATTGTGCAGTTATTAGTTTTTTCTATTATTAAATGTTTAAATTGTTGAATTATAACTGAAATTAGAAGCAGTTTATTTTCACTAAATTTTAAGGTAGATCTCCAGTAATTAAATTTTATGTACAATCTTATATCTTTTGTTTACTTTGATTTTGTAAAACTAAGCAGAGTTATTGTATGCAATTTTATTATAGAAACTATGAAATATTTTCCAGCATAGTACTAAATATCATGATAAAAGCTTTGCTGATACTTTGTACAAAGTTTTTCTCAGAGGAAATCTAAAAGAAACGGGTGTGGTTCCCTTAAGCATCCGAAAGTTATTAAAAGTTGGTTAATTTCTTTATCAAGAATACCCAGAGCTGATTATTATATTTAAATTTACCTTTGATGAGGTTTCATGACTAGAAGGGAACTTTCATACTGTTTAAGTATTAAAGTGCTGGTGAAAATGTATTAGGTTATCAAAGTAATAGTTATTGTTTAAACGATGATATGAAGCAATTATTTTTCATTTTTATGATTAGAGAATGAATGATTAATGAGGAGATAGATAATTAGGAAAGAACTTTCTAATAGCTTTAGATAAAAATATTTCAAAATGTGTTTCAGAGCATGCAAATTAACTAACAACTGTTAGTAAATTTTTCATTGGAAAAAAATAATAATTTATGAAAAGTAAGCCATCTAATAAATAAATAAATTTTAAAAGTTCTTTTACCATTTTTAAAGCCTTTATTTAAAATAGAAATTAGGATACTAATATATAAATTTAAGTGGCTTATTCTTTCTAAAATACTTTCGCAAAAACAGTTGAGCAATGGTGCATATAGAATAAATATTTGATATTTACTAATTTTCAAATTAATGTTTCTAATTAATTTTAATTGAACAAAAATTGTTTCAACAAGATAGGATAATCCGATTATTTCTGAATTTTTATTTTTATTTTTGCTGTATAATAAATTAATGCACATTCCAAATGCATGAAGAAATAGAACGCCAATTTAAAAACGTCCAACATGTATTCTTAAATATTTTTAAAACATGAAGAGCATTTCCACTTTTTGAATCTTCTTTGTCGGTTATAAATAGAATTGCCATCTTCATCTTTCTTAATTTGCGATAAAGCCAATAACACACATTTAGTGTTATGATAAGACTTGAAATGAATGCCATTTAACAGGCGATAAGGAACACAGATTAGATAGACATGAGGATAAATCTTTAAGAGTTTGTTCTTGAGATTAATGTATTATCTAGTGTCTTACAAAGAGAACCGCTTTGATAAGGCTTATAGTAAAACAACATTCTTGGCAGAAAGAAATATCACCGTGAGTAGAGAAAAAATAAAAACAAATGTTACATATAAAGTATATTAAAAATGTGAGGTAAATATCTTAATTATTAATGGCAGTGATCTATAATAATGATATCATACTTTCGCTTATATAGAATATTGTTACGAAATTTTCTTTACCGGGGTTCATTTGGATAGTGGGAGTGATATGGTGTATGGAACGATCAATCAGCAGACGGCAGTAGAAAATAAAACAACGACGTTTATTTACACGAAGACACACAGGACAGCACAAAGCGACAACTATATACAGCACAGAAGACGATTATCTTCACCCGAGACGTGTAGCATACAACAGCATACAACCAGAATCTACTGCAGACAGTAGCGCACAGCTCAGTTCAGCACTAGCTTGACTCAGTCGCTTCCGACTCCTCCGTCTTCTACTTCTCCGACTCTGGCTTGGATTACTGACTTCGCTGCTCTCGAACTAGGACTATTCCGCTGCTCTCGAACTCGGACTACTGGCTTCGTCGTCCCCCCTGGCAGCGGCGGTCGCTTCCTTTTATAGGTCTCAGGAGGCAAGGCTAGAAGCCTCTCAACCAATCAGAAACGTTCGAGGCGAATCTCGGTTCCTACTGGACGGATCGGGAAAATTCTCGAAGTTTTGGGTATTATCTATTTTGGTTCCAAAGTCGCCAAATTTGTCGCCAAGTCGCCAAATGGTCGCCAAGCTCTGGGACCTCCGACGCGCTAGTCCCATTCAGATGACTGTAAAACTTTCTTTCTATCGATGGAATAAACTATGCTGGGAAGCCGAATTGCAGGTTTGTAACAATATTCTTTATGATTATAAATTTATGTCAGTAATCTTTTATTTTGAACAATATTTTCGTATCAAGTCGAAACATCTCCTATCCTACTTGGTGAAATGGAAATTTGTTTTTTGTCACAGCACAGTCTTCGTAGGTATACTGGTTGTATGAACATAATCCACACCTATAAAGATAAATCACAAGGGACAGTTTTATAAATTAGCTATATAACTTCTTTTATGTTAAACTGTGGCACGAATAGGGAAATTCGCTATCGCTGTTCAGAAAAGTTTTACCTATGTTGCTAAATTTCTAAAAAAAAAAACAACAACTTTTTGATTTTTTGAGGGAATATACAGAGAACAATCTGAAGTTAATCGAACAAGCACGACTAATCTGTCTTTTAAACTAGTTCACAGCGGCGTTTCCGAATGTGTTTAAATCCAGAAAGGGCAAACTTTATTTATTAATTAATTCTGATACTTAATTATTAAGATTGTTTGAAGAACCGTAAGGGAATGTAAAGTTACAGCTAATACACAAAAGAAAAATATCTATTAGTACAGTACCCGTTGAAAAAATGGTTTAAAAATATTTTCTATGTTCCTTACTTTAGACCTATACATCTAAGGCACTTTTAAATCTTATTTATAAAATTTAAGATTCAATATTAATTTAAATTTTATAAATAGGAATAAGACTTGAGCGAAACATAGAGCATTTAACTATTTCGGCAACAGTTTTAAATTGAAATAAATAAACACTTTAAAACCACAGCATTTAAAAATAATTATTCTCAAAATATACTTTCAACCATGCCAAGTTCCGTGGGTTAGTACTGTGGGTTAAAATTGCTAACAGAGAATATTAATTTTGAAACCAGAATATCGAATTAAAAATTTTATGAATCCTTTACTTACCGTTACTTTCAATGAAATTCATCAATTATTTCCTTTTAAAATAATGAGAGGGAATGTTGAGGTTATAAATTACTAATTATTTAAAAATTCATGTAACCACCCTGGATAATTTCATAAACTTTAAGTAATCGGCACGAAGCTGAGCTGATAAACCACAGGATAGATAATTCGCGAGAATTCTGTATCATTGGTTATTTGTCACTGATTTAAAGCGAAGTCCCATTAGGGAAATATCCAGCTTTCGCTTAATGAAATATTTATGAATGACAAATGAGTTAAATCAGTGGTACAAATTGGTTTATTGATTAGTTTACATATTTAGAGTTATTACTTAATTGCTTCTAGTACATGATTGTTTTCTGGCATAATTTATTTCTCTAAGTAACTAGTTTCCAAGGTATGTAAATTTATATTATTTTTTAATTATATGAAGTCAAATTATGGAATTAATTTTAATATCTGAATTAGTTCTTTAAAATATGTAGCTTATTTGCTACATGAATAAGAAGAAAATATATGTTACATTTTATAAAAAATGATGAAATCAAATTAGCAGTTTGATACTCGAATATATATAAGCGATACAAATGTGTTAAAAATATATTAATTAAAAAATCTGTTATCAAATTGTCAAAGGATTAAATAATATTTACAGTCCCGAATAAAAATACACCTTTAATTCATTAATTTTCTTTACCAAATATCAGAAACAAATAAACATATAAAATAAAAAGAATATATATTCTTAATCACATCTTTTTGAAAGGGAAGAATGAATTTTTGCCTTTCAAAAATTTTTTAAATCCGTTAAAAGCGATTATAATATTAACAGCACACTCAATTTTAGAAAAAAAAAATTACTTAAATCAGAGACAAAATTCATTTTCGTTTTTAAAAACTGATACGAGTGGCTTTTGGCTGGCTTATGAAAGCTTGTATTTCTTTAATCCTTGAAATATACGAAGCATATCAGAATATTAGTAATTATTCTTATAACTTTATCTTCTAAAAGTAAGAAGTTTTTTTTGTACTTTCGAAACTATTTTAAAATATTTTTTTAGATCATACGCATGATCCTGTAGATGATTAGTTGCCGTTGCCAAATGATATAGAAAAATATCATTTCCGTAATATCTTCATTGAGTGTACAGTTGATTCTCTTTATAATTCACATTCGTCGATGAATAGCTTTGAATTTAATGTACAAAATGGCACTAAATAAATTTTCGATATTATATGAATATTGGAATAAGAATAGAAGGTTAAATTCATTATTTCTACTCTTAAGTTATATGAGATTTTTTTAGTTTCTTTTCTGCATCTATTACAAGAGAAGATTGCTTGAGATTGAGGCTTGAAAAGAAAAGAATGATTCGTATCAACTATCTGTTTTGTAACATCAAATATTTGTTTTGTCAAATACCTGACATTGTCTCTCAAAAATACATTGCAATAGTTTATAAAAATACATAACAGCCATTTTTGCTGAATGATGAAGGAAATTTGCTCCGAATTTAATGTACAAAAATGGCACTAAATATATTTTCGATATTATACGGATATTGCAATAGGAGTAGAAGGTTAAAAACATTACTTCCTCTCATATATTCTATGTAATTTATTTAATTGCTTTACTGTATCTATAACAAAAATAATTTCTTGGGTTTAGTTTTTTTAGTTTTAGTTATATTAACGTCCCGTTTGAAGCAACACTTGGGCTATTTTGGGACGGACCTCGTCATTTTGAACCGCGGTCAGATGACGAGGACGACACCTGAGCTGGCAACCCCCTCTCCACACCAGCGGGAGGACGTTTGGTCAGGACGGATTTAACGTGCAACAGACCCCCTTACACGACGGTTCTTCGGTGGAATCGGGTCTCGAACCTGAAACCCTCCGGTTCCGAAGCCGAGACTTTACCACCAGGCCACCGCGGCCTCAATAATTTCTTGGGATTGATGCTTTAAAAGAAAAGAATCGTTCATATCAAGTATCTGTTTTATCAAATATCTGACTTCAAAAATGCATTACAATAGTTTATATTAACAATGTGTTTTTTGCAATTATAGTTTATAACTTTCTTTACATTTCTAATCTATTTCTAATCTGGCTTTCACGGCCGTTTTTGTCAATCTTTATTTCGAAATATTCATTAATTATTATTCGCTTGCTCGAATGCTTTGCAAAATTTTAAATCTGAAATGAGGCCTTCTTAATCCAATTTTTCTTTTTTGTATCCATCTTGCTTTCCCGTTTAATTTTTATATATTTGATCTGGTTTTCCTGTACTATTTTTTATAGTATCTATAGTATATTGTAACTCCGTTTATAGTATATTGTCTATAGTATATTGTCTATAGTATATTGTCTATAGTATATAGTATATTGTCTATAGTATAGTATATTGTCTATAGTATAGTATATTGTCTATAGTATATTGTCTATAGTATATTGTATAGTATATTGTCTATTGTATATTGTAACTCCGTTTGTTATTTTAAAGAAACTCAATACCAGACTTTCTCGTGCAAGTTTATAACGCCCCTATTCGAATTCTTTGCAATTTCCAATTCAGTAAATTTGATGAAAAGAAATTTCGCTGCATAAATCGAATCTTCACAGAATGATAACTCTAATCCCGGTTCGATAGCAAATTTATGAACAATTTTGAGAGTTTTATCGATACAGATTTTAAACCAAACTATTTTAAACATAAACCAAATGTCGGATGTAGGTTGGCGGATTTAATTCAAGGTTGTCACTGAAGACGTTTCGAAACAGAAGGAAGGAACATTCTTATTCTTAAAATGTATGACCAGAATATTTTTTCTTAATAAGACTTATAGGACATGGTAATTATGTTATTATTGATTGCTAACAATGTTTTATTGTAGATTCATTTCAATGATTTCAAAAATATGCAAAATTCCGCCTATTGGAACAAAAAAATATCTTTAGTTTAGTGTAGAAATCTTCAAATTTGAATTCTTCGTCCAAAAATTATTATATCACCAGTATTAAGCAATAGCTATTTAATAAGAGCTCTAAAAGCCAAGAATTATAGACAAATTCCAAATAAAAATAAATTCACTCGTGGGAAAAATTTCCCGAAACCAGGATATTCACTTCATTCAAGTCAGATACACCCATAGATAAAAAGAAATTTTGATTAAAAATTTGTTGAATTTTATAATTTTACGTAGTAAATTTCAGTAATATTTTTTTATTTCTATAGTTGAAATTATATTATATTTTTCTATAATGTAGTATAAAATTTAAGATTTAATGCCTTTTAAAGAGATTTAAGGCACAATTTAGGTGATTTTTTTTGTTTCAGATATTGCAAAAAGCTAAAGGATATCTTCAGTAAGAAAGATTATATATAAATAATATATAGCATGTTTTAAGAAAAAAAAAAGGCATTGCCTGATGATTCGAGTTATAATTAGAATGAGTTTGTTTAGCAGTATCGGGCGGCCTAGACCTTGCAGCCGACATTATACAGGCAGTCTTCACGAAGTATCTGCCTAGGCTATCCCCAGAGCTTTTTGTAACCATTTATGTATGTCTGAACTTTTTTTCTTTGTATAAGATTAGTTTCCTATGACCTTTTAAAATTCTAAATTTCAAACTATTTGCTAATGGGTTGTCACTAGTGTAATATAACTAATGGCACAATATTTAGCATTAACAATCTTACAACCATTCAAGGTTATTATTTCAGCAGGGCAATTATTCATTCAAACATCATAAATATGATTCTTTATGGTTTTTAAAGCATTTCTGCTACTGATAGTATATCTCACTCTAAAAGTTTATAAATATTGTGCCACGATTTATAATTCTTCCATGTCATTTAAAGCATTTATCCAATTGGTAGTATGCCTCATTCTAACAGTTTAGAAATAAACGACTATGACATGATTAGAGCGGAACACTACGTCCTGTAACCAAATTCTTTGACCCTTAAAATAAAAACATTCAGCATAACATAATTCTACGATATAACGCACATTACAACGATCTAAAGACAAATAACTATTAATAAAATAAATGACATTATAAGTGAATTCTATAAAAAAAACATGAGTAGAATGAATTCATATTAAGAAAAAGATAAGCATAATGTTACAAACCTGCAATTCGGCCTCCCAGCATAGTTGGTTCCATCAATGGAAAGAATGTTTTACAGTCATCTGTATGGGACAGAGTCCAGGTGGCGAGTCAAAGGTCCTGGAGCTTGGCGACAAACTTGGCGACCATTTGGCGACTTTGGCGCCAAAATAGATAATACCCGAAACTTTGAGAATTTTCCCGATCCATCCAGTAGGAACCGAGATACGCCTCTAACGTTCCTGATTGGTTTAGAGGCTTCTAGCCCCGCCGCCCGAGACCTATAACAGGAAGCAGCCGCAGCTGCCAGAGGTAGGTAGACGATAGAAGTCAGTAGTCCGAGTTCGAGAGCAGCGAAGTCTGAGTAGCCAAAGGTAGAAGGCAGTAGGAGTCGAGAGTCGGAGTAGTCCGAAGACGGAGCGGAGGAGTCGTAAGCGACAGAGCGGAGTAGGCGGAAACGACGGGGAGTAGCGACGGAGTCAAGCTCGTGCTGAACTGAGCTGTGCGCTACTGTCTGTAGTAGATACTAGTTGTATGCTGCTGTGTGTGCTGTTGTGTGCTACACGTCTCGGGTGAAGATAATCGTCTTCTGTGCTGTATATAGTTGTCGTTTTTGTGCTGTCCTGTGTGTCTTCGTGTAAATAAACGTCGTTGTTTTATTTTCTACTACCGTCTGCTGATAGAACGTTCTACACACCATATCACTTCCACTATCCAAACGAACCCCGGTAAAAATTCGTAACAATATATATTTGTTGTTTTTTCAGAATATATTGACTGAGTTTTAAAGAAGTCAGGAATTTTTTTGTTAGTTCTTGAAGCTATAATCATTTAAATAAATTATTTATTATTGCTGGTTGGCGCGAGAAAGAATAGAAAAGCAACAAAACATATTTCGGTTTATTTCGAACGTATTAAAAAGATCGAACTGCTGCTTTTTTGTTTTTATTCAGGATTCAGAGTTTTTTTTTTTATATTTTCGAAATATTTAAACAAGATCATTGATTTTTATTTTAACTTCTGGTTTTCATAGGTTTTACTTTTGCAGGCCATCATGATTTATGAACTTGAGAAATATTTGCACAATGTTTTAAAGAGCAGACGAGTTGTCACTTTCTATGAACAAAATTTTAGTATCTGTATCTAAAAAGATATTTGTCAACACTTCTATAAAAAAATTTCTAAAGTTTTTATTTATTTTGTCTCCAAAACAAATTTTTACCACGATTCTACCCCATACTCTGTACTTACCAAATATTAAGCAAATAAGTAAATTTTATGTTTCCTTACTTTATTTCAAATGCATTAATTAGAAGACTGCAATGTAAGAAGTTTGAAAGGTTTAGAATGTTTTCAACGTAAAATCTTTTTTATTGCTGACAAAACATACCGAAAATTGTGCATACAAATGGAGTAATTCTAAATGTAAATCGGCATTAGATTACGTCAAAAATAATAAATGTTTAAAAGTTTATTTTTAAACGTTTCTTTTGAAATAAATCTACTTTCAATTAAGATGGTATAAATAAAAATATATATTTTGTATCGTTTCATGGACATTCGTTAAAATTATTTTTCGATTTAATAATATTGCAATATTAGGCATATTTCTTTTTATTGAGAATGTGGCGAGATCATTTCTTTTTAATCCAAGTTTGTGCTTAATTAACAAATATTTTTATGAACAGAATTTTCAATCTAGAATAACATGCATAAATTCTTTCTTACTTGCGATCAAAATACTTTCCAAATTGTCCAAACCTTTTAAGTATTTTAAGAAATAATTATAAGATTTTTTACAAGGTTACTTTATTTTTAGTAAAGAAATTTTGCCTTAAAAACGGAATTACCATTTTGAATTTCTAAATATTTTCTGGTATTTGGTTTGAAATTTATAACTATGAGATGTGATTATATTATTTAATATTGATTAATTATTATATCAAAAAGATTCATAATAGATAAAATTGAACATTTATTAAAAAAACGCTTTTATATACAATCGAAAATTTTCCTTATGAAACAGCTTAGTTCTTAAATAATATTAACTCTCTCATTGAAACAAATGATGGAATGACTTCAATAAAATATTATTTAAAAAAATGTTCTTTTTGGTGAAAAGAAACAGAATATTTTCTGGAATAATGATTGCAAATACAACTATATTTTTTTCATGTAACAAAGATTGAGTAGTTATTTATTGGAAAAAGAGATAAAATAAAAGGATTCAACAGCAACAATTTTGTATTTAAAAACATTGCTGTATTTGCCTGATGAGAAAAATATCGGAAATAAATAAAACATAAAAAAGTAATGACTTCTATAGAAAAAAACACACACAACCATATTGATTTAGAACTACCAAAGAAGAAATAAAACAGCATACTTCCCATTTGCCAACAAAGCGTTGCTTTTCAGAAGGAGAAGAAATTATTGGTACCTGCAGGCAAACTATTTATTCTCATTTTGCTTTCATTAGAATCGACGCACTGAATTTCTTGCAATTTTTTAAATGCTGAAAGAAGCAGTTTTGCCCACAATTATTTTGCATTTCCAGTGGATTGTTTTATTTGAATGAAGCATTTTGAACACTTAAATGAACTTCATTTGAATTTTTTTTGAAATTTTAATGTTTTTATTCAAATAAAGCATTCCAATTAAAAGTTATCAAAGAAACTAAAATAATGAAGAAAAATTTCACTTACGCTCTTGCTGTTTTCCTAGCATAAATAAAAAAAAAATCGACACATTTTCATTTTCAACAAATATGAGTTTATATCCTTTAGTCTTAAAGTACATTAAATTAGAATTCGAAAATGCTCACATATATAAGGTTATTAAAAAATTATATATCTAGGATGTAATATGCTTAACATTTTAAATGATTGTAAATATACAAATTTCTGGATCTGAAAAACAAAAATTCTAATCCAAGCATTCATTCATTCCGCATATTATTTGAAAATTTCGACAGACTTGGGATACAGAAAGTTCTCGAGTGTAATTAATCTTAAAAATGCGAAAACTTTTATTTGATTAAATAGTAGATTTTCCATTGTTACGCTCTGAAAGCTTAATCTTTTAACCATGAATTTTTATTTAATTTTTAAAAATAAGATATATACAATTTTTTATAAAGTGTAAGTAATACTATACGCAAATTTTTATAAAATAAAAAGCACGAGTATAAGTAAAATATATAGATATAATAAATCTGTATTATAAAAATTGATTAAATATCAAGAAATTTGTTTTTCTCCTAATTATTTAGATCAGATGAATTTACACTTTTTTAAAATTTCCCATTTAATCAAATGGCTTATTTTTTACTCATAGACGCTTTCAATTCAAATGTTTTTTTAAAAAGAATTGAAAATTTGAATTCAATAATCGTACAAAAATTTAAATAAGAACTCCGTTCATTGACTTTCGTCTTGTTTTTTTTTTAAATTTATGATCGAGTATCTAAGGGATTCATTTATATTTTTAAACAAATAGATTTTCATGTTTAAAAAGATTGTAAAGTATTTGTAAGTAAAGTATCCAAGATATTTTTAAACAATTTATAATGTTTCTAAGCATTGTTTAACGAGTCTCTAAAGGGACAGTTTGACAAAGGAAAAAGAAGACAATTTTCAGGATTAAAGTAACGAAAATTTGATATTAATATCAAAACTACTATGAGAATTTTTTATCATCTCTGTGATGATCTCCAGTTTTTTTTCTAGTTGCATATCCATCAGTTTTCAGAAGGTGAAATAACGATTTTTCTCATAATTAAGAGATTTAATGGCCTAAAGAAATAACGAGACACGATTTGTTATTTGCATTAAAGTTCATCGGAAGAATTTAAAATTCACACTGCAAGCGTATTGGGTGATTGACAAAATCATTAAGAAATTATGTATATTTGAGACGCATAAAAGAATGCTTGAAGTTTTAAAATTTAGCAGGAATGTATTATAAAATATGCATTTTTAATAAAGGAAATCCCAAAATTAATGCAAGATTTGAATTTGCCACCATTCGTGCAATACAGTTTTGGTAACTCTATTAAAAAACCCATTTGACAAGAATTAGTTTAGGGTTAATAAAAATAGAGATTTACACGATAGAATAACGTAATTTTATTGTTGAACAATATTTCAAAAATAATGAAAGTCTGGCGGCCCACAGTTCGAATATTTGAGGACTGGCCACTTAAATCGTGTGATTTAACAAACACCATTGGATTTCTTTATATGGGATTATTTGAAGTCAAAGGTCTATGTCAACAACTACACATGCATTGAAGGAAGAAATTTAACGCTGAATCAACGAAATTCAGCCACATTTATGCGAAATGGCCATTTCATGGAAAATTTCCATAAAAGAAGGCGCATATTCCAGCAGAGCGGTGGAAGCCATTTGCTCTATGTGTTATTCCATAAGTAGCACTATCCTGTGTATTTAACGATTCAATAAAAAAAATAACAATTTAAATAAAAAAAACTGTAATTTTTTTTATTTTATTCAAATTTTGCATTAACACGTTTTTATATCGTGTAACGCTCCATTTTTACTAACTCTGTTTACTAATGTTTTTTTTTTTTTTTTTTAGGGTTTCCAAACACTTTAAAGTACGAATGGTGGCACATTTAAATCGTGCGTTCATTTTGGGAGATGCTTTATATTGATATTATATTTTGATTTGTGAAAGATAAATTCTTGCCGATTTAATTGCATCTAACATCATTTCTGATAATTTCTATGAAATATACAACATAATGTTTATTGTTATGTGTAAAGTGAGGATATATATTTGTGTGTCCAAATATAATTTGCCCTAAAGTGTGATTCCGTTTCATGTGAATGGAAACACAATTATGTATTCATAATGAAGAGGCATTAGAGAATATTCAATAGCACGGAAATAGCACACATGGCTTCGCGTCAAACAGTGGTTTAACTCCGACTCTGAAGAACCATTTACAGAGCGATGACTTCTACCGTGATTGTTTTATAGAAGCAATCACGATCGCATAATAGGAAATGCATTGTTGATATTGCAAAACATGGTACCGTTACAAATGTAGTACTGTGAAATCCGGAGAATCTTCATTATCAATTCCAACTGGAAAGTTCATTTATTGATGAAATGGACTGATTTAATGTATAAATGTTTGATATTATTTTTAATGTAATATGAGATATATATTAACAAAAAAATGTAACCTTATAGCATTATATACATAATTTATTTTTGATATATTAATTTTGTAATAAGCGGATTATTGTTATATATACTCACAAAACATTTTTTTTTATTGAAAAATTACGTTTTTGATGAATTTATTTTCGGGAATAATTAAAATTTAGTATTTGATATTTGTCTAATAATTACAAAATAACATTCCTCTCAACGATTGAATTTATTAATTTTATTTTTGCAGCTATATAATGCGCTAAATATTTGCTAAAATAAAAGTTATAAATATTAAATACAGTTTTTCAGGCGAATTGTACAATAAATAATATTTTGCTGCTATTTTTTATTATTAAAGACGTAAATTTTATTACTTTTCCAAAATTCTTTGTTGTCTCTTTAAGAATTGTATGTTAATTCTAATAATCTGATTTTAAAACTTTAATTTAATAAAAACAATTTTAAATTCTCTGTGACTCAACTTTATTCATTTCTCAAAATGACATGATAAAAGAGTCTTTGTAATTATTTATTTGGATCAGAAAAGCAAGAGTGGTTTTATGACTTTCAAACTGTAACAAAGAAACAGCTGCCCAAAATATCAATAATTTAAAATTTTCTGCTATATATTTAATATTATACGAATGCTGTCTAATGTAGTATATAGTTGTATTATACAGTATATAAATATTACATAAATTATGCAGCATTCTACATTATTATATTATATCGTATATTTCAAATCCATTTTTGTTTATTGAATGTTTTTTAGACATCTGCAAGATACCATGATCTAATTATCCCTTATTCAAAAGTTATTTTAGTTTCAATTCATTTTTTTCATTTTTTGAAACTAATTTTAAAGTTGCACTGAATTTGGAACTTAAGATTGTCCTCTTCACATTCCAAATAAATAAATAAATAAAGAGTTCTCGCATATCGATGAAATATATGGTAAAGCTAAATATAATCAATTCGAAATATATTCAAAATTCTTAGTATGTAGGATTTTTAATATTTATATCATTATTAAAAATCCATTTTATGTCGCAATAAAAATACATTCCTTTGAGCTTGCCATCCCTGTTTTTGAGATCATATGTTTTTTTCCTTTTTACGATAATTTTTGGAAATATTTTACCTAATATTTTTTATATTGTCTGCTTTATGCTTTAAAATATCTGTATTTTAAATTAAAAAAAATATTTTTAAGATTGAGTAAAAAAGGTCTTTTTCTATTTGAATAATACAAACAACGATATTAAAAGTGAATATCTGAAGAATTTCTAAGCGTTACCCGTTTTTATAAGCAAGTTAACTAAAAGAATTTTATATCGAAAATTTTATATGATTTTAAAATGAGAAAGTGGAATATAAAAATAAAATGGAAGAAACTGATGAAGTAGTTATTCTATAACTACATTTTAGAAATGTTTCTTTGTATGTTTTAATATTTTATTTTATTTCTACAAATACATGAATATAAATGAATGCTTTAAAATGTATAATAAAATTTATGTTATAAATGTATGTAAAATGCTTATTTTATCAGTCAGTATTTCAATTTAGATATACTAACTGATAAAATAAACAAAGAAATGAAGTTTAAATAAAATAGTAGGGATACTAAATTTACCGTGATTTTTTTTCAGCAGAGCAAAAATATCAATTTTTCTTACTATCTACAGTATTTCCATATATATTTTATATTTGCATCCAAATTCAACGCAGACAAATTTTTTATTTTTTATTTTCGTTTTGAGGTTTTGAAATACTTCTTCTTGCTAATAATGCAAGAATAGGATTTATTCAGAATCATTTTATGAATATTATGTTATCAGATCCCTTAACATTTGCAAAAAAGGGTATAAAAATGCCCAAATATAGCAGCACTCACAGTATCACACACACACACACACACACACACACACACACACACACTCATACACACACACACACACACACACACACACACACACACACACACACACGCGAACTTTATTCAATTGAATCAGCATTAGTTTTTATAAATTCCTTCTAAATGCAGTGTTAAGAATTATAATTTTACTAGCTTTGTTTACTTATTATAATTTTTCTTTTTGAAATTAATAAAAAAAGCTGCATAATCGCATACTGATTTTTATTGATTTGAATATGGAAACGCAAGCATTTCCAAATATAATTCGCTTTAGAGTGTGGTTCTATTGAATTGGGAAATACACAAAATTGCGCATTCATAATTCTGAGATTGGCAAATATTCAATTAAATGGAAACAGTAAACATGGCTGTAGCATACAATGGTTTAGGTTGAGCATAGAACCATCATTTGCAGGATGAGTACCTCCTTCAAAGATAATATTGCAGAAGCAATCATATTCGCATAAAAGGTAGTACATTAATAATGAGTTGAATTTATTAACGGCAGCATCGACTCAGATGCCATGCTAGGTAATGAGAAGGAATTAATATCAATATCGACATGAAATTACCAGTGATAATATAATTCTCATGCCTAACACGTGCAAATTTGAACATTGTTAAAAAAATGGTATTAGATGGCAGTTTAAATTAAAAAATTAAATCATTAACATAATCTATTAAATAAAAGGTTCTGTAAACTGTCTTCACATTTAAATTAATTACTTTCTGTACTGAAATAACATGCTAAAGCTGCTAGTTCTTATGTGAAACATGTTCGAATCATTGTTTTTATTTATTTGTATTTTTTTATAAAACAATAGAAAGTTTTTCAAGTCTGTTCCGACAATGAATTTTTAAAACTGAGAAATCTAAATTGCAAAGATAAGGGTTCTAAACTACTTTTTCATTTTCAATAATTTACGACCCCCTGGTTCATCAAATCGGCATGTTACTCGCATGGAAAATTGTCTTTAAGAATGTGCTTTCACTTAAAAAAAATTCATAGTTGAAACACTTTTTGTTATTTTGTTATTCATTTTTTAGTTTCCAAAAGTTTTCCGACTCCGTATATTTTCGCGATGTTCACCCCCTAAACGTCGTTTGGGATCCCATGTTGTACGGTGATTTTTTATCCTCTTGATGCCTCCTATCACCCTTCTGAATTTGTCGGTCGAATTCGGCAACACCCTGTATAGATAACTTTAACTTTATAACTTTAGCTGACAACACCTTACACATGAGTTAATTTTTTTAAAAAAATATTCCGTAATATATTTATTATAATGAATAATAAATTAAAAATTAAACGTAGGAAATAATAAAATTACAAAATTCTGCTATTTTGTATCATAATAATTTTTTTTTCAAAAACTGTTTTCATCTTAATTGATTTAATTTCATTTTTAAGTAATTAGTCAGAAGCTGAATATAATTTTTAAAACTTGTTGAAAATTGGTTGCCTCTTAATACAGCACCATCTAATTATGATGTATTACAAACCTATTAAACTTTGTATTAAAAATATTAATAAATATTTAGATGAAAAGAAGAAAAAAAAAGATGATATAGAGATAGCTTAAAATGTGATCGCCAAGGAAGAAATAAAAAAAGAAGGCAAAATTATGTAAAAGTTCCACGGTTTTCTTTTATCATAAATATCGATAACTTACTAAAAATTAATGATTAGCTAAATGAAATTTTTTTGGTTCACAAAGTTCTCATTACCGAATTCAAAATTATAGAGGGAAGTTTCAGAATAAAAAATTAAAATAAAACTTCCACTGTTAATTTTTTTTACAATTTTGATAATGGAATGTAAATAAGGAAGAAATAGAAATCTTTGGATTTTTAATATTTTTTTAAATGGACATATTGTATTTTCATATATATTTATCAAAATGTATACTTAATTTTTATTTCATTTGTTTATTTAAGTTAAGAAATTCTTCTCTTAAAGATGTTCTTTGATATAACTATTTAAAATAATCACTTGAATTGTCATTAATTAATATGTAATAAAAAGTCGAAACTTCCTAATATGCTCATATGCACCTTTTATATTTTAAATCATTTTTAAAAAAATAAACCAAATTTCTTATTTTATCCCACGTGCGCTAATAAAATATATTGGGTTGTTCAGAAAGTAATTTCGTTTTTTTTTCCGACAGAGGATTTAATTGTATTTTTTTGCACCCAACTTCACAATTAAGCCGTATCATTTTTACATGCTTTGAGAGCTCATATAGCAAGGCGTGTGTGTGAAACATTCCAATGAATTCTACGCTGTAGTTTTTGGTCGGTGCCCTTTTAAATATGGAGAGCGATAAGCAGCCTTTTCGACATATCTTACTGTTTTACTACAGAAAGGGTAAAAATGCTATTCAAGCCAGAAAGAAATGGACCGATGTGTATGGAGAAGGTGTGTTGACAGTACGCCAGTGCCAGAACTGGTTTGCTAAATTTTTTAGACGGTAAAACCTTCACCTCAAATGAGGAGGTCGAAAACCACCTCGATCCGTTTTTTGGCAGCAAAGATCAAAACTTTTATGAGCGTGGAATGATGCTACTACCAGAAAGATGGCAAAAGGTGTTGGAGCAGAACGACCAATATATAATTTAATAAAGTATTTGTTTATTATACAAAAACTGTCTTTCATTTCCACAAAAAAAAAAAAAAAAAAAAAAAAAATCGAAATTACTTCCCGAACAACCCAATAATTGTAGTGTTTTAGAAAAAAGGAAAACACAAAATTCTTGAGAACTTGTTTATACAATCTTTAAAATTTTTTTTGTAATAACATTTCCAGTATGCAATTTGAACTCTACCATTGGATGGCGGTCGAGTTTATTTCCAGTAATATATAATGGTATTAAAAGGTTCCTAGACTCGTATAATGTTTGAGACATAAGCGTAGTATAATAAACAAACTATGCAGAAAATTTCTTTTCAAGACTATTTTGAATACTCCTTATTTAATATTAATGTAAAAACATAAAAAAAAGTTACCGTTTCCCTTCGTCTTTCTAGAAAGGATGGTTTTCGAAGTTTACTAATCCCTTAAGGGAATGATTTCTACTTCAAGTGCTTTGACGAAACTGCTCTGGAGAATAAAAACGAGATGAAAAGTAGAGTTGCAATTTCCTACTTAAATAAATGCAAATCAGTCTTGGAGTCTTTTGCAACTAAGTGAGTGCCCTATCCTCATGAATATATTAAATAGATGAGCCAATTAATTGCTTAGTTTTCCACCAATTTCAGCAGCTTGTTTTTATCTGGATCAAAGAGTTTGTTTCTGAACAATTTATAAATAGCTGTTTATAAATAAATGAAAGGAAGTCGTGCTATCATATTGCTTGTTATGCTACGAGACCTTAAGGAATTTTATAAATTATTAGCAAACTTTTGCAATATATATTTCGCTTATTTTTCCCCCAAGAGATTTATTTTGACTTTTTTTTTGGAAAAATATGTATATAGCTGCCTTCCATAATCGATTCAATGACTTTTTGCCTTAGATTCCCATTTGAAACTTGTTATCCACTTTTTTTTGGGTTATTAGTCACTGTTGTGGTTATTACATATTTGAAACTTCCTTGAAAAAAGGGATCTGTTACTGTAAAATGAATGAACTTTATTTTCTAAATAGATTGTCATTTAAAAAGTTTAAGTAAAATAAATAAATAAAGTATATTGGAAATATTGTCCAGAAACATCTTTGCTAAGCGTGATTTCTCTTTCTTGTATGGAATGAAAGCATTTAAACTTTATCTTTAACATAATAAAACTTATCTATTGCTTTGAAGTAGATTAAAGTTTTTCTTATTTATTTGAAAATCCATATTTATTTTTAATTAGTCCCAAACAAACTCTAAAAGTATTATATTATGTTTCAAATGATTAATTTTAATATTTATTTTATTGTAGTCTGCTACATAAAAGAAAAATTATTTTATAAATTACTCTGCAAAAATTTAACAACAAAAAATTGCTCTTATATCAAATTTATATCATTTAAAGCTAATGCTTTGAATTTTAAAATAGTTTAAAGAGGTTTTTTTTATGATTACCAACTCCGAAGCAATTGAAGAAAAATATATTAAAATCTGCTTAATTTTTAATTAAATATTTTATTTAGAATTTTGAAATAATCTTGTTAAGGAGCATTTATTACGCAAGAAGTAAGTACCGGCTAAATTTGGTACTTCTAGGTGAAAGTGTGTGCATTGTAAAGTATTTTGAATGTTTTTTGTAGCATATGCATTGCATGAATCATCACATTTGCAGACAATTAGTTCATGTATTACACTCATTTGCAGACAATTAATAAATGCATATAAATCACCAAAATTATCCACATAAATCAGCCAATTAATGATTACATTGTTAATTTTGATATTTTTCACAAGATTTAATTAGCCTGCCATATTTAGCTATAAATTGGTCGCTCTAAGGAGAGCAATAAAGATAGGTATCGTCTCATTTCTGAATGCTTTTTATAACACGTGTGCAACACGATGCAATTTACAGATATTTAATTCATACCCTTAAATCTTCACATAATTCAATATAATCCACAATGATATTCATAATCCACATAAATAAACTTATTGGTATTTTTCGTATGGATTAATTAGCTTGTCACATATCTAGGAAGGAGCATAAATGAATATAAATGGGGCGGTCTTGGGGGGGGGCATTTTAGCTACATTTTAACAAAAATTGAAGTAGATGCTACAAAGATTCTCTCACGGCCTCATTTCAAAGTACTTTGCTTGGTCTAAGCTGAATGGCTTTGCTGAAGAACTATATCCCATATGAGATTTATTTAAGTTCAATCTGAGTGGGTACGGTGTGAGTATCCTGAAATTGAGCCAAAACTTCCAAATTTAAATTTTAAGTATAACAATGTAATAGCTAAACTTGTAATCTATAAATTTTAACAACAGCTAATCTAAAAGAAACATTTATTTATAAAGAATTATAAGATTCTTTTTCATTTTATGAATTAAAGCTTCATTTAAACTATAATTTTAAAATTAGGTAACTTTAAAGGGCCTATTTGAAAATAAACAAAAAAAAAAGACAATATAAACATGTCTTTAGGTTTCGAATTTACAGGATACTTCTCAGTAAAGTAATCGTCTAAATATTTTGTAGTATATAATGACAGGTGCAGTATGTCTTCAAAACTTAAGTTTGATTAAAAGTTTATGATAAAATTTTCAGAGATATTTTAACTATCCCTGTAATCTACCTTTAGGGAGAAGATACTAGGAGAAGGAAAATTTGCCATATAAACGGAGCCTGACGGATTGCAATGCTATTACGTTTAATTACCTACATTCCAAATACGGAATATACTCTGTGGGAGAAATCGAGAAGTGGCGATGACTATGGTTATATTTTAATCATGATTTTTAGACTTCCTACTTAGTTTCCGCCTTTTTCTGCCTTGAAGAATCATTCAGATCACCTTAATAATCATAATCTTTTTCAAAAATACTTTTTCATTAATTTTATTAATAAAATTACAATCGAGATAAATTTCAAGCGCATAAATTCTTGGATGTACATAATATATTGATTGGAGATTTATTATCTTATTAGAATGTAAAGATTTAATATTTCCTAAATGGATTTAGATTTAGCATTTTATGAAAAGATTTTGATTAACGTTGATTAACGTTTGATCATTAATATATTTCCTATACATTATAATAGTTTACATTAAACATTATACTTCATACTATTATAATGCATTTACCATGACGCCATAGGTTTTGATTAGAGTACTAATAACTGGCGATTTATAACATAATGCATTATAATGAACTTTATTAAACGGAATTGAGACGGTTTCGAATGAAAGTATTGAATATTACGCTTATTAAATAAATGTAAGCGTTAATATGAAGAGCAACGAGCATTAAATAATAGAATTCAGAGTATTATTAATGCTAACATGAAGAGTGACGGGCATTAAATAATAGAATTCAGAGTATTATTAATGCTAACATGAAGAGTGACGAGCATTAAATAATAGAATTCAGAGTATTATTAATGCTAACATGAAGAGT
>JAPMOR010068991.1:50072-70119 GCA_026543865.1 Argiope aurantia | reverse complement strand
ATATATATATATATATATATATGTAATGATATTTTAACTCTAATTTCAATTTAATTAATTTTCAAGATTTTATCTTAACTTAGCCCATAGTAACTTTATTCTAAAATATTCTCTTATTTCGTGATCCAATTCCACTGTCTCTACTTAATTAATTCAAGAGAAGCTTTGTTGAATTGCAGGGTCAGCTAAAAGTCTAACTTTCCCATGCTCGGCATGAAGGGGTAAAAAACTGCCCAGTAAGCACATTCTTTTTAAAAGATCCCTGTGTTTCCCTTACATGTGATTGACATGCGTCAGAAATCCCTATCAGTCTTATTAATATATTAGCGGTATGAAGAAATGTTTTCCCTATCAAAATCATAGATTATATAAGACCAGGGATAAAATGTCCAAGAGCTTTTTCCTCATTCGTCTCTGTGTCGTCCTGTGTGCTCATCGCTTGTACATATGCCTGCTTCTTAAAAATGAAATAAAACGACGTCGCGAAATAGCAAGTCTCTTCACTGTCTTCAAACTGCATTTCTTATTCACAACAAATAATGTTACATACATATATATATATATATATGTAATGTTGCAGGTTTTAAAATATAGTTTAATTAAAATGGAATATTCTGTGAATGTGAAAAAAAGTATTAGCTTATGTGTTAAAAACTTCCTATTCCACAATCATGAATTAACAAATCGGTGATTTAAATAAGTGGCTTATAAAAATGCAAAAAATGATGGCATTAAATACTATTTTTCAGAGCAAATTTTAAGAAGAGGTCGACCTAATTACTTTCTAACTTTTTTTTCTTTGTGGTGTAAAAAGGGCCAGAATTTCTCTAAAATATGTATAAATTCACTATCAAAATTTCTCTCCTCAACTTCAAACTGAAATATTTAAAACTATGAACACACTCACATTGTTTGACTCGCCACAGTTTAACTTATTCTTCAAACTTTAATCTAAAAAGTTATTACTGTGTGCTCCATATTAAACTGCAGTAAAAAACTTCGCTAAACAACAGATGCCCTTAATGCGTGCGAATTTGCATATACAATCTTTAAACTTCTTCTGTGGCAAATTTCGCGTTGATATAATTACCACTCTGTAATGGGCTAATGGTCCAGCCCATTCCCGGTGGTTCATAATGGTATTAAAATACTTCAGGACCTACTTCTGCATTTGAGACACAAATGTTGAATAAGTACATTAAAATACTTTTATGAAAAGATCCTTTTCTCGGGTGTTTCGAATACTTCTTATTTAATATTAACACGAAGACAGCGAAAATAGATGATTTTTTTCCCTTTCTCTTTGGAGAACAGATACTTTTCGAAGTTTTCTTATCCCATTAGGGAATTATTTCGATTTCCAGCGCTTTTTCTGTAATTGTTACTAAAAAGAAGGGATAAAATTAAAAATAAAACATTCATTTTCCAATCTAATATATGCAAATCAATCTTGAGCCTTTTCTAACTTGGGAGTGCCCTCGTCTCATGAATATATTAAACGGATGAGTCAATTAATTGGGTTGTGGTAGAGCAACTTTCATCATTTTCTTTTTTATAGAAAAATAAGTTTTTTAAAACTACAATTAAATTGCAGCATTTATATAACTAAGAAGACTTGCTTTCGTGTCATTTATTATATATATCTAATATATAAAAATCTCGTGGCACGGTGTTTGTGTTCGTACTCCTCCGAAACGGCTCGACTGATTTTTATGAAATTTTTTATGTGTATTTGGTAGGTATGAGAATAAGTTGTAAAGGATATTTCATAACGTTAGGTAATTAGGGTGTCCCTAAATTGGCTAAATGTACATCAGCTCCAATGAAGCTGTCTGGCGTATTTTTGGTTTCCCAATTCATGAAAGGGACCCAGCAGTTATACATTTATCCGTCCATCTTGAAAATGGCTGGAGCGTATTTTTCACCAACGAGACAGCAATTGAAAGTGCCATAAATTCATCAAAAACTACACTCATCGAATTTTTCGAATTGTGTAATCGTGTGGATATTTTCGATGCCTTTGCACGAAGACTACTTTATTCCGAAGTATCACGTTATTTCGCATGGAATCAAACAAAAAAATGGATGCCCCGCAAGAAAGGCACACCAATTGATGTGTGTTCCGACCCATTCAAATCAAACACTTTGGGACGAGTATATAGAGTCAATCCAAGGCAGATTGAGTGCTTATATCTGCGACTGTTGTTGGTTAATGTCAACTGGCCCATTGCATTCCAAGATATACACAAAGTGAACGGAAAACAGTATCCAACATATAAAGATGCATGCCTTGCACTCGGCTTGCTCGAAGACGACAATTACTGGGACGATATGCTTGCTGAATCAGCACTGGGCTGTACAGCAACACACATTCGTTTACTATTCGCTAGAGTGTTGACTACATGCTTCAAGGGCGGAGCAGATACATTGTGGGATAAGCACAAAGATTCAATCACTGACGATATATTGCATCGAATTCGTACACGGTGCAAGGATCTAACGATTATATTCAGCGACGCTATGCACAATGAAGCATTGATTGATATCGAGGATCTTTGGGTTATCATTGTCAATTTACCACTCAGTCATTTCGGTATGAGTTCGCCAAATCAAAGTGCATCTGATTTAATGGACTCCGAAATGAATCGTGAACTGCAGTACAATACTGCAGAAATGGCGGCGATTGTTACTCGTAATGTCCCACTACTGATCCATGAACAAAGAAATCATTTACGACAGCATTATGCCGACAATTTCGGCAGGAAAAGGTGGATTCCTTTTTTTTTGGACGCATCAGGTGGAAGTGGCAAAACATTTCTCATTTCGCTAATTCTCAAAAATATGATCTAATAATGGCATCGCGTTGGCCGTTGCATCATCTGACATTGCAGCAACTTTATTGGATGGAGGTAGAACATATCATTCAGCATTTAAGCTGCCACTGAATATTCAAAATAACCCAGACGCAGTGTACAACATAAAAAAACAATCGACCATGGCTAAGGTACGGAAAAAAATGCAAAATTATCATCTGGGATGAATGCACTATGGCACACAAACATTTTCTTGGGACGTTGAACAGAACACTCAAAGATATAAAAAAGAAAAACAAACAATTCGGCTGCACTCTGTTACTCCTTTCAGATGATTTCAGACAAACAATTCCCGTCATTCCACGTTCAATGTACGCTGATGAGATTAACGCTTGCTTGAAATCATCGCCACTGTGGCGTAATGTTGAAAAAGTCCAGATAAAAATAAACATGCGCGTCCAAATACTACAAGATCCATCTACTGACACATTCTCGGACCAATTGTTAGATATCGGCGATGGAAAAGTTACTGTCTATAAAAATATTGGATGCATAAAATTGCCCACTAATTTCTGCACTATCGTTGATTCGCAAAATTCTCTCATTGACCGCATATTTCCCGATTTACGCACACAATGCATAAATCATGCGTGGCTGGAAGAAGGAGTCATTTTGGCAGCAAAAAATGTGGACGTCGACGATTTAAACTTCAAGATACAGCAGTCGTTACTAGGCGACTTGATATCATACAAATCGATCGATACAGTTTGCAGTGCTAGCGAAGCTGTAAATTATCCAACAGAGTTTTTGAGCTCACTGGATTTGCCAGGCATGTCACAACACCTTCTATGACTGAAAGTTGGATCGCCGGTTATTTTACTTCGGAATTTGAACCCACCATGGCTGTGCAATGGCACGCGATTGGTCATTAAAAAATTGATGAAAAAACGTTATCGAAGCCATTATTTTGAAAAGCAAATTCCGAGCCGAAAATGTTTTGCTGTCACGAATTCCAAGGATTCTCACAGATGTGCCATTTGAATTCAAACGCGTTCAATTTCCTATTAGATTGGTATTCGCAATGACAATCAGCAAGTCGCAAGGCCAAACGATGTCTGTTCACGGCTTAGATTTGGGCACATCATGTTTTTCTCACGGACAATTATATGTGGCATGTTCTCGCGTGGGCAAGCCATTGAGCTTATTTGTGTTAGCTAAAGACGGACTGACCAAAAATAATATAGACTCAATTGCTCTTCGAAATGAATATTGATTTTCTTTATTTCATTTTTATACTTTAGGATAAAAAAAATATATTACTTTTTTTACTTTACGTTTAACTTTTAAGAGATTAAACAATGTATATGTTCGTCACGTTAATGAAATACATTGTATTGAGAAAAGGAATGGTTTGCGTTTTTTTTGTTTATATCGGCGATCATCGTCTACAGCGCTCCATTCCTCTTTCTGTCACAGATCCCATCTCCACACACTTACAATACATTCGTTATTTTTTAATTAACAACCAAAATATGCACTAGAAATAATTTATATGGCAGAATAACGTTTGCCGGCTCAGCTAGTATATATATAAATTTATAATGAATATATTTATTTAAGTTCTTCTCTTAATATCATAAAATTGACAAAGATATAGATTTTGCTTAATTGAGTAATCGAAGTTCCAACTGCTTAATCGCTTCCAAGATCGCGGTCATATAATATACGTACTTTTATACAATACAATTTATGCACTATCTTTTAGTTTGGTTTATATGCCTAAAGCTACTATCATTATATAAAACTTGTTGATCTGATAAACAACCTGTAATTGAACTTTACTTGTAGTCCTAAAACCAAATATCCATACTGATGAAAGGAAAAGGATAAATAAAAACATATTTTATCGCTGCTTACAGTCCTAAGTAAAATTTTTTATGGACCTCATAAATTTTATTTTATTTTAATGGCAGTATTATGTTATTTTCAGTCAGCGTGTATATGGTATTTGTATGCAGTAGTTAAAAATTCAGATATTGTGAGTATTTAAAATTTCAGACGAGCAATTTTTTTTCTCATAGGTGTTTAATGAAAAATATACCTCTATTATGTCCACATATATTTATTAGCCAAAAATATTTGTTTATTTAAGTAACGTCTAAGTATCTAGTAACATAAACAGCAACATCTTTTTTATATCCTATTAGAGAACTCGAACTCGAACTGGGAAAAACAACTTCTATTTAATTATTGACTATAAAAAACATTTTAAAGCAATATCATATCATCTTTTTCATTCAATAACGTAATTTTATTTAGTATGATATTTAAAATATTAAAGAAAATATTGTTCGTATTGTGAGTATATCCTTTTTTGCAATTCGTTTTTGAATTTTCTTTTAAAATTATGTTTTTTTTAAATTTTTAATATAATTTTAAAATTATTTATTTTTTGGACTGAAAATATTTTACAATTGAGTCTTGCCGATTGTATCAACGCCTGTATATGCAAATTATCAGTCATTTTGTTGATGTTGTGTTCCTGATTATTGTTAAAATCAATTGCCTATTGTTTTTAGTTCTTTTTTCCTATCTCCAAAATCTTAAAGGAGTTGTTGATTACTTAATTTTTTCATCATTGCGATCTGTTAGATTGCAATTACCGGAGAAAAAAGAAGTCACAACTATTTTTTTGCTTATTTTATTTTTTTACTTCCATAATTTTTATTGTAGATGACAGTAATTATTTAAATCAATTTTTTTTTATTTGGAAGTATATATTTTTATAGAAATAGAAAAATTGTAGCAAATGATATAGTAGAAGAAAATGCAAAATTATATAACATAAAGAAATATTATGCTGATAATTGTGCGCATCCTTTGGGAATGTTCTGTTATAAAAGATCCCGAAAAATAGCCAGAGTTGAGTTTTTACGCAATGCTGAAGAATACCAGAATAAATAGCAAAATTATATTTACTGGAAATTGAAACAAAATAAAATGTCGTCGAACTTTTCTTCACGAGTTGGGGAAACCATTGTTGGTAAAATACTGGCTAAGCTGTCTACACAAGAAAACTGGCTTTCGATTTTTCCATAAATTTGAGCCCGATAAGACCATTACCTGAAAGTGACACTTCTTGTTTTCATAGTATCATACCTTTTAGAAAGATCTGCCAAGCCTGTCAAAGATTGGTAAAAAAAAGAAGGCGGTCAAAGTTTATTTGCCATGTCTGCAGTGATTATTTATGTTTAGAACACAGCGATATAAAATTTAAGAATATCAGGGACTCTACAAGACAGAGTATGAGAAATAAAATTTCCAAATTTGGTCTATAAATGACTTTTTTTGTAAATGACTTAATATTTTATTTATAATTTTAATAAATATTAAACAAAGTTTTAAACTTTTTTGAACCATATTAAAACAGGAGGAGCATATTTATACCACGTTAAAATTGAAGCTACAGAAAGTGATCTCCCCGAAATGCTATCTCTAATAAATGTTTTAATGTATTATAAACTGTCGGCCATTAACGAAGAATAATTACAAAAGAGCTTGATAAAATTGATCTTTTCCGATTTCTTTGGCGATTATTCGCATATGTACCAAACAATCGAATTATATTTTAGATGCCATTTTTCTGATTGAAGGGAAATCAAAATTTGACGTAGAACTACAATTGTAATTACAAAATTATATACCAATTTCCATATATTTCAATCATGGTATGTTTGAGCAATCACGCTTGCATGCTTGTGAAAGTACAAACAGACAGACGAACTGCCTTATAGGCTTTGATTCCAACTTGGATGTGAATCTACTGTTCGTTTCAGTATCCTGAGACGACCACTTTTCGACTATTCTGTCTCACTAAGGGGTGAGACGCTGAAGGAAGTGCGTATTTCCAAAATTTATTTTATTTTCAAATGTAAAAATCTCTTCCTTTCATCTTTCTTCCCACCCCTATTTTGTCGAATTAAATCCATTCTAACACATGCGCAAAAGCGCCGAGGGTTTTAGAATCCGTTGGCAGACAATAGATAGGTACTAATTGTTAAATCTGTGTACCAAATTTTATACAACTAACTTTTTTGGTTTTATAGTTTTCATATTATATTCAGACAGCTGGACATATGATCTATCTTCCTATAGATTTCTTTTAAAATTGGATACAAATCTACAAATTTGGAATAGTGACCATTTACCGAATTTCATCCCTCTAAGGTCAAAAATGTTTTTGAGTTATTATTCACTCAGACAGAAATATGTTTTTAGAACCCATATAGATTTGAAATGTGGGTATTCGGGAAAATTTCATGTTCATTTGTTTCGACGAATACAATTCGTTCTTTTTGTATGTAACTTCTCGTACATACAAAGTCATATCACTGACTCTCTGACCCGCCCGAAGGCACACGAATAAAGAATACTGAATGACTGGTCCACCGCAACTGCAACATAGGTGAAAACTGTGGTTGAGTTCTAAGGGCCATCACCGGCCACGGTACAACCCTTCCCGAAGGAAGTACATTCCATCATCGATGGGAGGAGCCAGATCCCCACCTATTTATGCACCCATCAGGGTGGTGAATTCCAACCACCATAGCAGAAGCATTTCATCCTCATTTCGAGGCCCCTCTCCCGGGATTTCTAGCATATACAAGAAAAAAAAAACATAGCAATAGAAAATTTGTCACGTTTTTTTCACAAATAAGAAAGTTAAAATTCAAAAGAACTTCTTGCAATTTCTTATAATTTTCCCAAATTTAATGGACTTTTAATAATTAAATTTAGATACAATTAGTAATAACGATTTTTATTGATATAATGTAATTGAAATTAATATCACCATTTCATCACTGTTCTTATCTATTTTTATTACTGTTAACATTATAACAAAAAAGAGCTTTGCTTGGGCATTGATTTGAAATAGAATTTCCCCTTTCTCTCTGAATGTCTATACTTGTAGCCTGGAATTATTTCTGCTTGTAACTTGATTCAAAAACATTTACGTACGAGATGCAAAGGCTGATGAAATCAATCCAAGCGAAGACAAAATGAATTGAAATTAAAATATTATCATAGTGAATTGAATTATCATGATATTATCATGGCACTGAAGTATACTTTCGAAATTTAAGAAAAGTTTTCCGATATTATCTCAGATAATTTTAGTTTCGATAAGAGGAAGCAAGAGTGAATATTTTGATGCTATCTTTAAACTAAGGCTGTATCTAATTTCTTTCAGATGCTGAATACCTCAAATACCTTCACTAAAATCCTTAAATCTTATGGGCTATAAAATGACGGCCCGCTTCGGTATTCTTTGCAAACCTAAGCTTGATGAAAAATTTCAGAGGGAAATTCCAGACGTATTTCAGCTGCCAGTGGGAAAGTTAAAGCTTCGTGCTAAAGGCTGATTCATTCCTTTTAATGCAATAAATAAATGTTAACTCTAACATTTTGTGAAGATCGAGTAACTATTTGTTGAAGATAAGATAGGAAGAATTTGATTTTCTTTTTTCGTAGTCAATTTTATCTTGTATTAATTGAAGTTCAAAATTCTACAACTTTTCATGACGGTCTTAGATTGTTGTTTATTTTTGGTAGTTCTAGGGATTTGTAAAAAAAAAAATAAAAATACTAATCAGTTATTTTCATTAGTGAAACAGATTCCAGTTAAGTATTTTGATGCGCAAATAGAGAGTTTAATGTGATAATGATTATATATAAATAATAATTTAAATAACATAGAAAGGTTTGTTTTTTTATAATGGATTTTTTTGTATTTAATACACTTATAAAAATCTACATTTCGTAGAGAAGATTTTTAATGCGAATTCTATTTGGTTATTTATGTATATATTTTTTTGATATCTAAGAAATGTGGATTTGAATACTTATTTATGCAATATTTTCAAGGATATAAAATATATTTCTTCTTCTACAATCAGTCGTCTTATATATGAAAAAAGAATAGACCACCCCCACTCAACACAACGAAGTTGAAGTGTGTAAATTAACGAAAGAATGAAAGTCGTTTGCATTTCGCTTAAATAGTTAGTCTATTAGTTATTAAAATAGGCTTCAGATAGCATTTAATCAATTAAATTAATTAAATTTAATTAAAATTACTGACGACACTTCCTTGAAATTAAAAGCATATTACTGACAAACCAATTTTTCCTCAATAAATAATTTTTGAAGTTATTTCAATATTTAAGAAAAAAAAATTATTATAAATAAACATTAAACAAAAATAGTTTTTGAATATCTTCTTTTAATCATTGTTTTATTAACGGGATAAATGTAATTCTGATTTAATGAATGTGGCTGGGTAAATGTGTTTCAATATAATTTCAAGAAATGTGTTATATCAAGATAAATACGCACTATTTATAATCCCAATTAAAAAAATCTTCGACCAAAATGTTAAGAAACCGAAATTATATTGGCAGATTCTTAAAATAAAATAAAAATTTAGACAGTGTTTAAAGTGTTTCTGCATTATTCAGCTATTCATCCTAAGTATTATTCAGCTGCATTATTCAGGATTCGTATTCTGCATTATTCAGCATTCATATTCTGCATTATTCAGCTATTCAGTAAGCATTATTCAGCTATATTCATCCTAATTTTCTTCTGTTTTATCTTTCACCTATCTGTCTTTTAGTTTATCTATTATAATCTTTTGTGACCAGCCGGATGATCTAGAATATTAGTTATGCTTGAATTCTGTAGGAAAGTCAACCATCTAACTCTCCGACCCGCCCGAAGGCACACGGATTTAAACCATAGAACTGAATGACCGGACCGCCGCTAAAGCAATTGGCGGGAACTGTGGTTGAGTTCTAACTGTGGTTGAGTTAAAGAAGATTTGTTTTAATTAATTTGCAATTATAAAACAATTATTGCGCACTTGGACATTAATAGTATCAAGATATATATCAAAACTGCATGGAAGGCGTAGTTGTTTACATTATATAAAATGATGTTATTCCTTTTCTTTCTGATTGTAATCTTTATGGTTATTGAAATAGAACAATGGAACAAAAAATAGAAAAGAATCGTGAGACATTGACGTCTATTCGAAATTCTTACAATAAGTAAATATATTCCATTGCTAATCATCTTGAATAAGCAATAAGAACACATCGAAGTCTTTAAAGCAGCATTTGTCTCCAACAAATTGGATTGCTTAAAAAGTGACGCATAATGCAAGTATTAGAAATTAGAGTACAGGTGAACTAGAACATTCTAAAATATTAACATAATAATGCATTTAAAACAGAATACGCCACATAAATTATCATAGGACAATAAAATGAAATGAAACTCATTTACGAAGGTGAACAATATATACAAAACTGCAAAGAATAATCTAATTTTCAAAAATTTTAACCATTGAAGAGAAAAATTATTTTGTATCACAAGATTCTATTTTAGTGAGAACTGATTTTATTCGCCTGATAGTAAAGAATTTAAAATTCTGTTTGAGATTGCAAATCATAAAATCTGAAATATAACAAACCAAGATAGTCCAATTTCTGATAGATTAAAATTTCAAATAATAAATAAAATAAATGGTATAATGCGCACATTTTCATCCTCCAAAATATGTTTGTACCATATTTGTTAGTTCTAGGTGAAATGATATGGTTTGCAGGAATTCAATAGACACTCACACATTCTCTTTTATTATTAGTGGAAACTAGAAAGTGTTGTATGGATGTGATCTGTAAAATCATTTATGTATGTATAGAATGTAATCAATAAGGAGTTTGAGAAGACAAAATTTTTTTGTCAGTAACTAAATAGAAACTATTCAGTATGAAAAGGATAATATTTTTTAATTATGCTTAAATCGTACAATAAACATTTCTTTAGAGGTAAAATTCATAATTTTAAGGAATTACTAGACGATTGGCAAACTCCCTTCTAACTTCCGTTCAAATTGTTGAAGTCTTCATGTCTTTTTTTTATTGGTTACTCTTTTAAACAGTTCAGTCTGTAAATATTTTATTTTTGTAGGGCATAATTATGCAAGTAAAAAAACGAGTCTTAATTTCGAATGCAGAATATTTCCTGAATCATTGAGTTTTTTGCTAATCAATGTGATGCATGTAACTGTTTGGAATCGTGCCAAAATATGCTGTTGCTGATTGAAAAAAGGTTTTCTTTTTCCAAATATTTATTTCAATATTTGGTTTACTTAATTTAGCAGAAAACTATATGCAAACTCTCTTTAGTTTCAAAACAGTATTACTGAAGAAAGGAATTTGAAAACTTTCGCTAAAGTTTTATTTTCAAAATGCATGACATTAATACTTCTTTATCAAATATCATTATTCTTGACTGAATTGCAGCGTTTCAAACAGAAGCCATAAAAGCCTTTCATCACAACTGCAATTCCCTAATTAAGACTCATTTTTTGAATGATTTATGTTTCGAATGCGCGTGGTTTCCCATTTGAAACTAAACTAAATGAAGACTCTCAACCAAAATGTTTTTAAGAAAATTTCAAGATTCATTAATATTCTGAGTTGCATTCTTTCTACATTCAGTTGTTTCAGATCCATTAATTCATTATAAATCCATCTCCTAACTTTTCTTTCGTAATTTAAAATAGTTTCAAATACTTTTCAAGAGTTATAATTTTGAAAGTAAAATTTTAGAGTATGCATTTTTGGTCATTTGTCTTCAAATGAGCAGTTCTTACTTAGATGACTTTAATTATTGAATTTTTTAAATTCTAGTAATTTTTTTCTGTAATATAGCGTGGGAGACTTGCTTGTAAATTTTTGAAGTAATATAATTTTATTCTGTTGCTTGTTTGGAAAGGGATTACTTTACTGAAACAGTTTTTAAATATTTCAGTAATGGTACTTATGTTGTATTTTAAAATGTTATTTTAATAAAGTGATGGTAATTCTTGCCATTCTTACAGAATAGTATCCAAATCTTTGCGATTCTTGTAAAAGAATTTTTTTAAATTTTAATAACTGGAAATGGGGAAGCCCTAGCTTTCATAGTTCGTCTCAAAAAGTGTATGTGAAAGGAATAATAGTTTGAAAAAAAATTAACCAATCAATTTTTATTCAGAAATATCTCCTGACTTGGTATTTTTATGAAACACAATTTGTTTATTAAAATCTCTGTTGCTATTTATCATTTAAACACATCTTTAACTGATTACCAGCTTACAGTTTAAATGGTGGTCAGTGTAAAAACTCTGATGAAGACTCTCTATTTCATATCCAATGTTTTAAATTCATTAAAATGCATTCTATTATTGGAGATGGTTACAATCCCATTTAAAAATCTAGAAAATACTTCTGAATAAAGCTACCAATAGAATATATATACATATATATACTGTTATGGATTTCGGGTTATTTCGATTTGTTAGTCGATGAAGAACAGTGAAGAAACAGCAAACAAAGCGGCCAGATAGGATTCAGCAAGAAGAGGGAATCTTCGTAGCTACTCTCTACGGTCTCTCCAAACGCCTGCAATTCTCCATTGTCTCCTCGATTTAGCTGTATCCAATTGCCGACTCATTACTAAACGACTGGCTACTCCTCACACGACTCGAGGCTGCTTTTACAATAAATTCCAGGACTCGGCACACTGCTCAATTAAGCAATCACTTGAGCTCCACTCAATACTTGCATTTCGTAGATTAATCTAACTAATTTGCTGTTGACTCGCTATGAGACTTTAAACCTCTCGGCGACTCTATACACGACAGTGTTCAGCTTAGGCAGCCGGCCGTTTATAGTTCCCGGCGATATGCCCGATTCTTCCAGAGAGGTTCTGAAACAATCAGGCATATCTCGTTTAATATTGGCTCTAACTCTGGAATATTGCAGTATTATCTATTTTGTCACCAAAGTCGATACATTCATTGTCTGGTCACCAAGTGGTAGTTAATTCCTGAGATAATTGATTCTGCAATTTGGCATCCGATATATATATATATATATATATATATATATATATATATATATATATATTAATGGGAAATATATTGAAATCCAATTGCTTTTTATTTTCTTTCTCGTAAAGGATTAAAGTCTACAAAAGTTGCTTGAATAAATAGAAATGAGAATACCTTTTAAATATCACCGACTCAACTTAATAACTCTTTCCTTTTCCAAATTTTCAAAGCTAAATATCTTTTTATCGAATTTAATTTAATCTTTATATGAATAGTTTTAAGTTACGAATTTTGGCAAGTTGAAACAACAAAATGCTTAACTACAGATTATATTCCATAAAGTTTGTTTCAGTACATAACGTGATAAAAATTCCACGAAATTTAAGAGTAATTTTAAACAAAATGATAAAAAAAAATGAAAAAAGCAGCCTTTTTTTATTACAATCGAAATCATATAATAGAGTCGGGCATTTTTTTAAATTTACAAAATATCATACTTTTAAGACTGATATAGTGATATAACATGAAAGTTAGAATATATAACTAATTAGGAATGTTATTAAAATAATGTTCTAAATTTAGTTGAAATAATACTAAATTTTAATTTCAATAAGTTCGATTGCATGACCGTTATAATTAAGTGGCAACACAAAATTAAACAACGAAAACAGCTCAAAAGTTTAGGACCCTTTGTTGAGCTCTGAGACAATTGTCTATTTTACCTTATTTAACGATCTGACCTTGAGTGTTTATACAGAATTTGGAATATGTACATGCCCAGTGGTAATGGATTGGCTCAACCTGTTGTACAGAACAGACAAAAAGTATATGAATTCAGATATTTTAAATATAAGAGCAGAAAAAAATTCGGAATTCCGTGTGTATCCAGTCGTTATTCATGAGTTATTATGGAGCATAATGCAATTATTATATATTAGAGTAGTATAACGCTATGAAGTCTCATTTTAAGTTTCTTGATGCTTTTACTTAAAGAATTCATTTTGTTTGAAAACAACTTTCATAACCACATGCAGAAATGCATCGTTATTTAAGCGCAGGATAAAATTCGAAAAATGAATTTGATTGATTTCTCTAAATCTATTCAGTATCCACGGAAGAGATTTGATTTAATTCCTTCCTAACTTTCAGAGAAACATATTTCAATGGAAAAGATGGAAATCCTCTTTATTTGCGTCACACGGATTCAAACTCAGTCAACCAACAATCCTGCATCACTTTGATGAGTTTATTCGAGCTTATTTTCCAAGGTTTGGTTCCAGCGAAAATAATCCCTTAATTCAAGGATTTCTCATGCCCAGTCGCTGCTACTGAATTTGACTATCGATTTTCATAAGAATAGTTTGGAGGAAAGCTAAACAAATCTTGTATTTCCTTTCATTGACGCGAAATAATGAGAAAGAAATAATATTTTGAAAATAGTTTAGTTAATAATGTACATAATAGTGTACATATACTTATAACATGGAGTATAATAATAAAAATGCTTTCAAATCCAAGTGAAGCAAAAGTACTTTTTTACCGGTACATTTTTGATTGATAAGCATGTTTGTCAGGATATTTTCTTTTTCCAAACATTTAGATTCAATATTTGATACATAGTTTGGTTTTAAGGATACCAGCAGAAAATTATTTTTCAAGTTCAAAGACGTTCAATTCGTTCATTATAGAAGACTTGCACCTATTCCGGTCATCATGCCCATGGACCTACAAAATACAAAAATATAAGTCGAATCTGCTTGCACCTATTATTAACAATGGAGGGAAAGCATAAAATAGATATTTGGACAAAACAGAAATTATTTGATTATATCAAAGAAACGTTTTGTCAAGTACTGCATTTAAAATGTAATAAAGTTGATAAGAAATCATGCAACTATTAAATTTTTACAAAAAATACAACTCACAGAATTGAATTATTTGAATTTTGAGTAAAATAAAATTATTTTTGTTGTGATGATATTTTAGGAAATAATTTAGGAAAGAGCTAAAATCAATTGAAATTGGAGAAAAAAATCATATTCAAGAGAGCATTTTTGTAGAGTACAATAAATGAATGAATGAATAAATGAAAATCATGCTTCAACTTTTCCCTCAAAATATCTTCTTCCAAAATTGAATTATTTAATTACAAGTTTAATTTAGATCCAATCGTTGGATTTATGCTAGGAATTACTCAACTAGACCATCTTTCACGATATGCCACGAAAATGAAATTCTTTGAAGCGTTATTGAGAGATAACTCAGTTCAGAGCCGAGAAATTATCTATGTAGTATATATATATATCGCAAAGCAATGAAGTTTTCTGTGACATTTAATGACTCTCCTCAAGCTACAGTAGCTTTGGGACATCGCGGGTTTCTTTAACGAATAGTCTTGGCTATTTATGTCATAATTCTTCAAGTCTGGAAGTTGATGTGGAAGAGGCCTTTCGATAATGCTCCATATAATGAAATTTTAAGTGCCCATAACTCCAGAAAGAAGCATAAAAACTTCCTTTTATGTTGGTAGGTAATTTATATTCGCGGTGAGATGAGTTCCATTAAAACTTAAATTAAGTTATGTGGAAAAGATAACTTCGGTTTACAAAGGAAACGATTCATGGTGAAAACTCTGTAGGTGACGCAACAAGCTATATGAAAATGTAAAAGTTTTAAATTTATAATGGCAATCCAAATGCAAAGCTTACGAAACTAGCTACTTCCTGTTTAACTTAAAATATTAAAATAAATGTGTTTATTATCATCCTTTATAATAACGGAATTACAGTAGATTTCGATACAATATGGCTAAATTTATAATTTTAAAATATTTCTTTTTCTGGGAAAATGAAAAAATAACTTTAGGGAAAAATTGAGGTATTATTACAAATCAGAACTAGATTTGCATTTCGATGAAGAAATAGTCGTGCTTTCCAGGGAAAATTACTTTTGATTTAAAGCAAAAATTACTTTACTTATGATATTTAATTTTGATCTGTTGGTATGGTATTGATTTTAACATGAGCGTCACTATGTGCCAGAATGCACATTCGGTAGAGCATTAGCTTCGTGTTCACGATATAAGGGCTCTGTTCTCGGGAAGTTTTCGTAAAAATTTTATTTCAAATTTTTTCAAATTAATAATTTATAATTAGTTGCTATTCCTGTGTTACTAATTTATTATATAAAAGCTGTACGCTTTCAAATGGTGCTTGAAATTATAATTTAATTTTTAAACGTGAAAATAATTATAAATATAACTTTAACAATGATAAACAGTTTAAATTAGAACTATCATCAAAAGTTTTGAATATTTGGTTTTTAAAAATGACATATTATTTATTCTAATTCAATAGAATCATATATATATATATCATAAATTAAAGAGCCCGGCAGATAATTTATAAAATATGTTAGCAAACGTTCCCGATATTAATAATTGAAATGAAATAATAGTACACTGAGATAATTGATTATATGGGTCGATAATCCGAAATTTTTAATAGCATAATGCAGTATGTATTGTACGCAATCCAAAATTCTGACGAAGACAATATTTTTGAATGTAAATGAAGTTTGCTTTCCCATAGGAAATGCTACTTTTGTGAACTATCATTATTTATCAGTTTTGGAAAATGTAAATAAGTGTTTAGTTTTCAATGTCTTTGCGATTATTATTATTGTAAAATAAATTTCTAGAAATATTGAATAAATATTTTTAATGTCTGTAATTATAATTAATAGTTATTACCTTTTTAAAATAATATCTATAATTATAATTTTAATTAAAATTTAATTATAATTCAAGTTTTAGGTGAATGAGTAATCATTTTTGTATAGAAATGGAGTAGGATATTAATAATCTGTAAATTGTTATTCAGTTTAAATAATTATAATAATAAAAAAATTATTTATACTTTTATTTTTCTTTCAAAAATAAAATTGTAATTGAAATCCTAACAGAATAAATATTTTTTGCATAAAAATAGGATTAATATATTAATTGAAATTCTTTGTAAATTGTTAATTGAAGTTCCATACTTTTTTAAAATCGCATCTCTATTCCAAATTTTTCTTTACAAATTAAATTATGATTCAAAAATTGGAACACTAAAATTTTTATTTTGTACAAAAAATGAAAAAAAAAATATTAATTGAAATTATTTGCAACTTCTTAATTTGATTTTTAAAGGGAAAAAAATGTTCTACAGGATGCTGGTTTTCTTAGCTAATAATCACTTATTTATGCTGTCTGATCTATGTTGTATGATTTAGAGTTATCTTTCACGGAATTAATTGGTTATTGAGTTTTAAAATTTTGACGAATGAACATCCTAAAGATATACTACCATTATATTAAATTTCATCTCGAATTCAGTTTTCAAACCTTCATCCTTTCCTTTATAATCGGAAGGAGTTATTGAATTGCACAAAGGAAAACACGGGGATTAAAAGCAATGATGAGTAATATAACTCAAATGGTTGAACTTCTTTGCAAAATTTCTCTCTACTGATTTTTCACAAAAATCTGAAAAAAGACGTGTTGTCAAATTTAAGCTGTTGATATTCTATATATTTTATTCTCTCGTCAGATTTCAGTGCATGATATTAGAGAAATACTTAGATTTAATATTTTAATAATCAATAGGCATTTGCAAAATAGACATCTAAAAAGTTTGTTTGTGCTCTTTTTTAATTAAAAGAATTTAGTAAATGTAGCATCATCATCGGCAAACGCAAATTATTTCTTCGGTTTACACGGTTCACTTGTAGTTATACAATTTTACTTATACCAATTTTCTGCGATGAAATCAAAATGATCTGTTGACGTTATGCATAAAATAATTATTGAAAAAATCCTGGATTTGCTTTGTAATTGAGAAGATTTGCTCCGCAACCTGAACACAAACACAAAATAAGACATCGTGTCTGAATTGTAAGTGGCTATAATTTTGAAATATGAACTATTTTACTAAGAGCGCATCGAAAAGTGTATTATATATTAGAAGGGAAGTTTTTTTTATTGTTTTCTTATTTCTGAAAGCTTCAGTTTTTTTTTTCTGGTCATTTGCAATTGCTTAATTATTCCATTGAAATTCTTTGCACTAATATTTAGATTATTTTATTTTAATTCAAAAAATTATATCAAGTAAAATAAAATGGAAATGAAGCTACAACTTCGACAGTGTAATTTTAAAGCGAACATTTTATTATCTTTCATGGTACAGATTTCTTATTTATGCACTTTGCATTCTCAAAATTTAAATTCTCATTTTGAAATAATAACTCATTTTGGAATAATATGAAATATAAATAATTAGATTATATTTATTTGATTTAGACTTTATTTATTTGATTTGCAAACATGTATCGAAAATTGCCATTGATTCAGAAATTCCCAAGGAGTAAATATTATTTTTATTATATTTTATCATTACAATTTGAATAACTATTTCCGATTGCTTATTAAAAGCCTTAAAAAATTAAATTATATACTCTCATTTATGAATCACACTTTTATTTATCAAAATTTTCTTTTACCTCTATTCTTGTTGAAAACAGAATGATAAGAAAAGGGATATACCTTCATTCATATAAATTTAATTTTTAAGAACCCGCTTATTCTGAATGATTTTTTTTAAAGTACAAAATTGTTTTCATCAAAAGAAATCCCAGAACATTAAAATCCATTCATGAGTAGAAAATTCTTTATGCAAATGAACTCAGTTAATAGAAAACACGAGTCTTTGTACACAAAATTATTTCTTTTATCATTTGTATAAATGAAAAGAATACAATCCATCACTGCTAATAAAAAGCAAAGAATTGAAAATAATGATTTTGCCTAAAGGTATGAATCATTTCTTTATTTCCTTTCATATTAGAACCTGCACATTGGCACAAAAAGCGGAGTATGATACGCCATTCTGGTTCCTCAGCATTTCTGAACTTATAAAATGCTCTTTAAAAGTGGTTTCTGTTTTATGTTTAACTGATTCATGATATTTTCTTTACTGGGCAGTTCGGCAAATATTTTAAATTCATGGTGCCATTATTCTGAATACCTTTTCTTTAAAATAAATGTCCAGTTCTGTTAAATAAAAGAATTTTTTTTGCCTCATGCTAGAAAATAAGTGAAAAAAAAGTGAATTAAAAAAATAAATGTCCACATCTGTTAAATGAAAGAATTTTTTTTTGTCTCATGGTAGAAGATAAGTGAAAAAAAGTGAATTTAAAAAAATAACTTCTTTAAAAATAAAACTGGAAATTTTCATGAATTTGGGAATGAGCAGCGGCTTTTATTAATCGACATGAAAAATGATTTCGTAAAACCAAATTATAAATCTATATATATTCTATATTTATACAGATTTATAAATAAATTTCTTTTCTAAATTTCCTGTATTCCTTCAGTTTCTTTCATTTACCAACGAAATGTATGTATATCTTTTTATTTTCGATTTTCATTTTTTTCATCGAATTCTCTCTGCTGTTTTTATTATTATTAAATCTATCTATATATTTGATATTCATCTAATTATTCTAAGAACGTTTTTTCACCAAAAGTGTTTATAACTGATTTGTTTTACAAGAAATATATTATCCAACCAGAAGTGTTGATAATACATGATACCAATTAGGCCCCAAAACTTTATAGATTATGCAAAAAGGAAGGAGAATTATATCCTTATTGCATTCCCCCCCCCCCCGAAACTATTTATTGATTTCACAAAAGTAATTTAAGAGAAAAAATTCATGATCCTAGGAAAGAAACTTTATCTTAATAAATTATATAAAAAATATGACTATTCCCATATTTATTCCCTTTTTACTAAAGTTTCTTAATATTGGCTATTGATTTTTTATAATTTAAAATTCTAATTTCTTGCCAAAAAAATAAACCTGCTTTTCATTAACCAGCGGAATGGCTTTCTCCAAATATTTTTCGCATATTCTCTAATAAATGTATTATCGCCTTATAGCATAAAATTGCGGACCGTAAGTAAGGATACGAATGCTTCGCATAGTATTCGAAAGTTACGAAATGTAGATTTTTTGCGTGAATTCAGCATCTTTATAGAATCATTCGTGCGATTTATATCTTATTTATACCTGGCATACAATTAATAATACTCAAACATTAAATAAGCATAAGTAGCACATTTTGGCCGACTCAACCCAAAACCTGCAAAAGAAATACAATTGTAATAACTAAGTAACATATCAAATATCATGTATCACAATTTTAGCCGACTCAACCCAAAACTTGCAAAAGAAATACAATTCTAAT
>JAPMOR010068991.1:26079-49672 GCA_026543865.1 Argiope aurantia | reverse complement strand
AACCGTATTGAGCAATTTCTCCTGCACCGATAAAGTGCTTGTGATTGAATATTTAATACGTTCGAATAAAAGGCATTACAAATGTGTATTTTGTGCCTTTGCAACATATTTTCTCTTGTACAATGCCATTTGTCATGTTTTGGAACTAATTTTTTCAGATAATTCTTTCCCCCGTATCTTGAATAGTATGTTCAACTATTTTGGTGCCTTCACACTGTGTAGTCCGCTGTATCGAGAGCTCAGAGTAGGGGTGTTTTAATTCTGATCACCTTGTATTTCCGGTTGCATTTTTATTACTTGTTATTTTCAGTCATAACTGTCACCTCTATGTAAATTGATCTATCCACTATCTTCAGTCAATTTCAGGGGCTTTCATAAATAATTTTTACTTGATAACTCAAACTGTATTATGTTGAGTTATCACGTAGTTAATTAACTTGTCCCGCGTGTTACTACATAACCACATAAGTGTGTTCCATGCAACAATTCAAAAGCAATTTAAAAGAATAACATTTATTACTGCCATTGCTACTGCACGAAGATAGAAAAAAAAATCAAAAGCAAAATTCACTTCCGTTTCTAATACTCAGCTAGTCGGCCCATTTTTTTTACCATCCACTCTTTAAGTAGGCAGAATTAATATAAATGGGAAATAAATAAAAGAGATTTCTTTTTATAATATACTCATTCTACAGAAACGAATTTGGTAGAAGAGAAATGTTTAGTAAGCCTAATTCAACATTATTATACACGAATAGTGATGTACAGATATTTTAAGGCCTTCAGGCGATACACATTATATTCTAGAATTCGTCAAACATTTCCTAAACGACGTTTTACTTGTAATCGTCAGTGACTGCTAAACCTTTATTGAATAGAATACATTCTGTACAAATAATTTTCAAGATCTTTAATGGATAAATATAATATTCCTGCATTGAAAGAATATATTTGAAATGTTATTCCCAGATTCTGATATATTTCTCATTTTCAAATACTTTAAGGATTAAAGAAACACGAAGTTCGAAGAAGTATTTCATTTTATATACTCAATTAAAAATGATTACATATTTACTCTTTCTTCTAGAGAGATTTATTTGTTCAAAAATATGTTTCAATTAGAAAATGCACTTTAAAAAAAACGATTATTTTATACTTTTAACAAAGCAAATATTTGCTGTTTTACTTTCTAGGAAAAAAAGGAGAATTTATAAGGATAAAATTAATGATACTTTTTATTTCATTATACTTTTTAATCTGCATTTTAAAGACATTTGATAAAAAATAAATAAATTTATTAACTGTTTTATTTACTTAGCCTAAATAGCCTTTTAAGTTGCTGATTACTTTCTTTCAACATTTTTTTGCTAATTTATTAGAATTCCAAAAATTTAAGTATTAATGCATCTTATTTGAAAGTTTGTTTTGAATCTAGGTTTATTGATAATATGAAAGAAGTGGACTTTGAAATGAGTATTGTTCAATAAAATAAATATTCGAGGAGTTCAGAAGAACACAAGTTCATCTTAATGACTTTTCTCAAAATGGTATTATAGTTAGACTTAAATATCTTTGAAACGTTCCAGGTGTCTTAATTTTTGAAAAAATTAAATGAAATTAATAATAAAGATTTCGATCAAACATTAAAAGAAATTGGGGTATGCATTTTATTTTCGAATATTTTTTATCTTATTAAAAGTCAATTTTAATTCAGAAAAACATAAAATTTCTATGAAAATTCTGCAAGTGTGTATAAAAATATTTCTAAGAAAATTAGCTTTTAATTGGAATTACAAAATCATACGTATTTTTCCAAATACATTTACATGGGGTAATAAGAAAAAAATAATAGAAAAAATTAAAAATTAAACTGCTTGGAATATTTTAAAATTTTAAAAATGATATATATTTTAAATTTATATATATATATATATATATATATATATATATATATATATATTGTTTTAAAATGTTTTTAAAGAAATTTGACGTATTTATATTTTAATACATACGCTTAAAAAATTCCTAACTCTGACTGAATAATTTCCAAAAGTGTCTAATAGAGTACACTATCCCCTTAATATTAACTTCCTTTCATAAAAATTACAAGCAAATCTCATCTGTTTCCATTTTAAGACTAGATAAGAAATATGAAGCAAGTAATTCATTATAATTATCATTAATAAAAATACAAACTCATTTCTCTATTAAATTAAGATTCTTCAAGTAATAAGCATTTCATGTTTTGGATGATACATTCCAGAATTTAATTTCATATGACATATAATTAAAGTAATTTCATTTGCTTCAGAAAGCAACGTCGTTAAGAATAATAAATTATTCAAGGAAACAATCATGTACTGCAAACAATTAAGTAGTTTATATTAAATGGACAAACTAATCTATAACCTAATTTGTTCCAGAGATTTAACCCATTTGACATTCATAATTATTTCACTAAGCGAAAGTCAGATATTCCGTGCATTATCAATTTCAGCTAACTGTTCAGCTGGATAAACGTCCCTTAAATTTCATGTGACGTTCACGTAAATGTATGAAATCCTTCTGAATTATAAGTAAATAATGAATTAAGTTATTTATTAAAACTCTTTTAAAATATATAGCTATATGAGTTATATTTATGTGGCGCTAAACTCTAAAATGACATTAGTAAAAGAATCACATGCTATATTTGGCAGAATAAATATAATTCTAAGAATACTAAAATAAAAAAAGATCATTTAAATAAAGAAAAATCATTCTTATGGAAATCATAGTAAAAATAAAAAAAACCCATCTTATTAATAGTAAAATAATAATAATATTCATAATAAATTTTCTAATCATTTTAAATATGTTTATAATTAGTTTTAATCATCATTTATAATCATTTTTAATCATAGAAAAAATTCCTTTTAACAATTTATTGTAATCATTTTTATAATCACAGTAAAATTATTTTTAATCATTTTTATGGTCATTTATAATCATTTTTATAATTCTAGTAAAATTCCTTTTGTAGAAATCATAGTAAATCATTTTAATAGAAATCATAGTACTTAATCATCTTCTTGAAATCTAAATTCGTGCGTATTATTCAATAAAAAGGGGATAAAACTGATATAAAAACTTAAGTTCATTAAAAGTTTTTATATAAAAATGGAAAATAAAAAGTTTTTGCTACATTTATTACCTTTGTTTTGATACATATTTTCATTTTTTATATGAGAGAATAAATCTCCCTCTGATTGCTTTTATGCAAACGTAGTGAATCAGCAAAATATTTATTCGGTTAAAGATTCGTTTCATTTCATTGCAAGCAAACATTTTTTTGAATAATGAATGTTTTGAAACCTAAATATGAATTCGTATGCGAGCATTCCTATTTATTTTCATTTCTTATGCAAACGTATGTAAAATTTAAACATCGCATTTTACTTAAAGTTTTGATTCATATAATTAAATCTACAATTTTAAGCTACCTTCCAGTAAATTGACTCATTAGTCATGAATATTGCTATTCGATTTGAGCAATTATAATTATATAGTGGATTTTTATTAAATTAACAGATAAGCATATTAATGACTGAGACCGTGAAGTTGCAGACTAAGTTATTCTTAAAGTGTCCTGAATCAAAATAAATATAACAACAACAAATTTTCAAAACCTTTTTCTAAACTTTTAACAATTTAATAAAATGTTTCATTTTTACTTATTTTCTATTGTTCAGTCTTTAATCTATAATTCTTCATTATTTTTGTTGGGGAACCCTGGAATCTCTTTTTTTTTCTCAAATCCATTATAAAGCTGTATTCTATATAAAATAAAAATTTAGTTAAATTAGTAGGTTAATTAATAATAAATCGCGAAAGTATTAAAAACAAAGAGCATTACAAAAACTGGTGCAAAAGTACAAAAGGTGTATATTAGGAAGTTAGTGAGAAATCAATTAAAAATTTATCTTTCACAGATGAAAAAATAAAATAAATGAGCCAAACAAAGAATAAGAAACATATTTGGGGCTATATATTTGAACCCACCAAAAAAAAACTACATGCGTTGGCAAAAAACCTCACATCTGAATGTTAGTAATATTTACTTAAATAATGTTGGCTAGTTGAATCTAAATATGAATAATCGTCGATAATTTATTAAATAGCAATTGAATAAATAATTTGTTATCAGTGAGCTAATAAAGAGTCTGACTGGCTCTTAATTAATCAGAGGAAGAGAACGCTCTATTTTCAATTACAGTTGACATTTCCAATTAACATAATTTTAAATATATATTTGATTTGCGTAGTTTAAATCTATAGTATTTCCTTCACATTTAAAAGACATTAAAAGCTTCGATGGTCTTTTTGGTTCGGTTCTGATATATAAAAGGCCAGTCTTTCTGTAATATTGAGAAATAAACATATATCTTCTAAAATAATCTTCCCATACACTGGTTTTATTTGATCATACGATATGAGAATGTTGAAAATGCATAACTTTAATAAAGCATAAAATCCAATCATAATTTTTCAAATAATATATTTTATTGAAATATATCTTTTATAAACCATGCTACAGCACAAAGCATTCAGCATTATTCTAATATGATTTGCTTCCGTTTTGAATTGAAAATTCAAATTTCTTATTCTGGCATTTTTTTGGCAATATCTGTATTTGTTCAAGTTTTCTGCAAGGAAATCGTTATATTTCTCCCTAAGGATCAACAGTCTTTATTCCATTTGAAAAAATCTTGTTTCATTCAACTCTACTTGAAAGAATAGCATATTGCTATTACACAGAATTCACGAGCCTCAATTGAATGACCTCAGCACAAAATCCATTGTTATTTTCCCTACATCGTTTGCTAAATCTCATCTGACTGCGCCTCTATTGGTTGATGATTTTACATTCGTCGCATCAAATGTTCCATTATCTGACGATTAAGCGCGCACACACACACACACACACACACACACACACACGCGCTAAACAATTTACATTTGACTAGATAAAGCGGTCACTTCCAGTAACCTGAATTTCTCTGCCATCTCAACTATTAAAATAATTTTTCTATAATAATATATCATTTTTAATCGTTTTACTTTCTCTTATACGGAGCATATAGAACATGTATTGTAATTGCGAAAATATTCGAATAGATTTTGAAGCATCTCTACGTTAGACCTCCCTGAATTCGAAAAACATATTTTTTTTAAATGTCTGTCTGTGACAAAGATAACTCTAAAAAATTCCTTGAATTAGACGGATGTAGGGTCTTTATAGCAAATTTGCAAATTTTTATCAAATTTTGAGCCAAATCTATTCTGAGGAAGTGTGCCTGTCCGACTGTTAAGTTAACACGATAAATACAGAGAACAAGATGGATAAAACTCAGTTCACAGTTTTAGCATCTATATTGTAAACATCTCCCAAATTTGAGCCAAATCCAATAAGAGGTTTGAATGTTTTTTGGTCTATACTTTCAGAAGCCTGTAAACGCGACAGCTGAAAAACACAATGACTTACATACATCGAATTCGGTACCTGATTCTGTGACTGCAATTATTGCATTCTGTACATTTTGGTTTCAGTCGGTTGGGAAAAAACGCATCTACAACGCAAATTCACCTGTATTAGAGACTATACGAGAAAGGGTTTTGGACACCACAACCCCTGGTTTAGAAAATACTATACATTTTTAAAAAGATCGCATATTTATGATTTCATTGATAAATAGAAAAAAAAACGTAAGGTCATTTTCATTAACAGAAATATATACAGTTTAAAATTCACATTTTAGACAAGAAATTTCTGAAACATATTAATACTTAATGTATTAAAGAAATTATTGAAAAGTTTTTAATATTTTTTGATTATTTTGCTTAATTGAAAAATCCTTTTGTTACATTTCTTAAGAATTCATTAGAATCTTCTTGTAAATAACCTTTCGCCTATAGATAATTCAGTATTAACTTTTAGAATAAAAAGTAACTACTTCATATCCTTAATTAATCATAAGTTGGGAAAGCGGAATTTTCAGCAAAATATCATTCAAGACAGTATGCAATTAATGACCGTCCGGCATAAGAAAACTCATCAAAAGTGATATATGATTTCTGGTATATAATCAAGAAATAATCTTTTTTTATTACCTTGGGAGGTCAAAGTGAGCCACACCCTTTTCATCAAGACATTTCCGAAAAAAATTATTTCATACGAGATAAAGCCAAACATCCTGTTAAAATATTTAGTTAATACATCAATAGAAAATATGTATTGCCTAACATGATTATACTTAACTGGATACTTAAGAAAACTGGATAAAATAGAAGGTTCATTTTGATGCACAGGAACGCAAATTATTGTTTTATAAAGTCGAAATATAATGTAATAATTTCACAACGAAGCAATTAAAACAATTTTTATTTTTTAAATAGAACCAAACATAGCATAGATGACACTGACTTTCATAAGTCGACATAGAAAACTGAGAGATATCTCTAATTGTGTCTAGAAGTTGTTCACTCATGCTGTCATAGTGTAGTCCGATGCTCCGACCCAATTCTATTTTAGAATCTATTTTACAGTAGTAAAAAAAAAAGGGAACTCCTCTATAATTTTTTAATTTATTATCATATCTTCACAAAAAGGGCGGCGATGGAAATGGGACATTTTTTTACTTCAATCAACAAACTAAGCTACCAAATTAATTAACATATTTTATTAACGCTATTAGTATTTAATTATCATAGTTAATTAACTTCTATCTCGAAATTATTTTGATTACGGTTATCAATTTTTTTTGATGAATTGATTTGTCGTCAGGAAATTAACATTCCAATAAAATTTTATAGAATTCAAATGATAAATTTGAGAGTTATATTGCTTTGAGAAATGTCGATTCTAATATTACATGAGTTTTATGAACTTTCGGTGATACTTCGGAAACTTTTTCATCACTTAAATAAACAGAAAATTATCTTATTTCAATAAAACAATTTAAAAAAATCCATAAATGCACAACTTTAATATAATTAATGAATTTTTTAAACATGAATGTGGAAAAAAAATAAATCGTAATGTACTGAAATTTTTACATGAAAGCAAAGTTAACATACTAAAATGTCGGAATAGAAAAAACAATTCTGTACTTATTGCCAAAAAATTTCGTAATGTTCACAAAAATTAAAAAATTCTCACAGTTGGTTTGCAACGCCCACTCCTTTTTCTCATGGAGGTAATATGAAATTCCACTGCAGGACAGATTAATTGTAATAATGTTTGATCGACTTTTACACTTTACATACAGTTATCAAGTAAACAAATTTGAAATATAAGGTAATCCACATCATTTCTTATCATTCGGTAATTTATTTAATACTGAAATAGAGAAATTAATTAGCAATTATTAAGCACTTTAAAAAAATTACAATGGCTTAATGTTGAGCATTCATTCATAAATTTATTTGTTTAGATAGTGGATATACTCAGAATATTCTTAAAATGACTCTCTAAGAGTTATTAAGTATACAACTCAAAATCGTGAAAAAGCACTTTTGAGTCTGGTTCGAAAACCATTGTATTTTAAAGTACCTGGCTCGATTCCTTTGTATTTGCCTTACATAAACTTGAATACATAAACTTTGTCTTGATTACATAAACCGTTGCGCAATAGAAAGAATGCCCCTCACTCTGTTTTCTTGCAGCAGATATTATTATTGTTACGAATCCGTAATGCTGCTTCCCAGCATAGTTGGTTCCATCATTGGAAAGAATGTTTTACAGTCATCTCTATGGAACAGAGTCTGGGCGTCGTGTCGGGGGTCCCAGAGCTTGGCGACCAATTTGGCGACTTTGGCGCCAAAATAGATTATACCCGAAACTTCGAGAATTTTCCCGATCCGTCCAGTAGGAACCGAGATACGCCTCGAACGTTCCTGATTGGTTGAGAGGCTTCTAGCCCCGCCTCCTGAGACCTATAAAAGGAGCTGCACTGCCAGAGAAGTCAAGTCAGTAATCCGAGCCAGAGTCGGAGAAGTAGAAGCGACTGAGTCAAGCTCGTGCTGAACTGAGCTGTGCGCTACTGTCTGCAGTAGATTCTGGTTGTATGCTGCTGTGTATGCTGTTGTATGCTACACGTCTCGGGTGAAGATAATCGTCTTCTGTGCTGTATATAGTTGACGCTTTTGTGCTGTCCTGTGTGTCTTCGTGTAAATAAACGTCGTTGTTTTTATTCTACTTCTGCCCGTCCTTTACACCATATCACTCCCACTATCCAAACGAACCCCGATAAAAGAAATTTCGTAACATTATTATTTGCTTTTGTTTCAAAAAGTACTTTTCGCACACACATATCGCATTGTTTAAAGATTCCATATGAGTCTATAAATATAAACATTCTATGAAAAAATTAAAAATATCATGTACTTTATCAAGAGTTTTCAACTTACTCACAATTCTAAACACCAAATTTTTTTCTGTATATTACCAAAATATGCTCCTGTTAAGCTTCCTCATTAAAGTACAATACAATACACCTCTTTAAGTCGCTATTTCTAAGACTCATCGAATCTAATATTCGATTTTAAAGAAACTGTTTCCATGGAAGAAGTACGGAAAGACAAGAATTTTTAAACATCATAGCGGTCTTTGGCAGCCGAAATAGAAGAATAAAATCTTCATGTGAGTCAAAGGATTCTCGCATAAACCTTTATTCCTCAAACAATGAACCAATAATTTTCGATATGAATGGCTTATCTTTAACATGGAGTGGAATCTTTAATGAAATAAATTAAATAACGTTAAATTTTAGTCACATATTTTATGAGTTAAAGAATGCATATAGTTGAAACTAATAGCTTCATCTTTATTAAAAAACATTTACATAAATAGAGAAAAATAATTTTTTAAAAGTGTTATTTGCAAAGAAACACTTTTAGTTGTTCCCCTGAACAGTTATAACTTGCTATCGTAATGTTATAACTGTTCAGAGGAACAATCAAGAACATCCTTTCTCTCGCTGCTTAATTTATAACTTAAATGGAACTGACTGATCAAAATATAAACATTAGTTTTCATATCATACTTTTCTAATAAAAATGTTTATATGTTGAAGTGTTTTATTATATAGAAACTTATTTCTTAATTGAGAAACTGTTTCCTTACATGGGTTTTGTTCAGCTTATTTTCAGATTTATTACTTTTATGAAACTTGGAATTAATGTTTCAAAACAAAGTATCTATTGTATTATATTGCAATATATTTATGAATATTTAAAGATCTGACCATTGAATGAGTTAAAGCTTCAATAGATTTATCATGTATTACTCAATTTCTGGAGTTGTTGAAATATATTTGTATTACAGATTTCAATACCTCTCTTCTAGACGAATAAAACATATACCGTTTTTATTAGACTGTATAAAGTCATAATAAATTATCTATAAAATAATGATGAATATTTGTAATACATCAAATAAAACTATGTTTCAACATTTCATATTTTATTGATGAATGAAGTTTTTTTTGCAATAAATTAATCATACACAAAATATGATGTAACTAAAAGTTTATTAAAAATATTTTCGCTTTATAAACTTATTCATCAGTTTATTTATGGTTATTTGAAGGAAAAAAAATTCTAAGCTGATAACAATTTAAAATTGAAAAGAATGTATTTGTTATAGTTGAGAATAATAAAACGTCTTCGAAATAAATAATCTTATTTCTCATTTCAAAAATGATTAAACGCACGTAGTCTAAAATTGAATAGATGAAAGCTAAAAAGATGGTCGCATGATTCAAAGTAAGGAAATAGTAATATTCGTAGGCAATATAGAGTGTCTATCAATTGAAAGTTTCCAGAAGCTACACGCAATTTTCTTCTAATTTTTAAACTTAATCTTGATTTAAAGGCGATATTGTGATTCTGTTTTTCTTTTACTTTAAAAAAATGAACAGAATTATTTTATTAAATTGCCTTTTCTTATATTTTATTCGTGTCAGTCACCAGATTTTAACTCGCCACCAGAACCGAAGAACTAAGCACTTGAGCATGCTTGCACATATTATATCTGATGCAGGAATATTATATTTGTATTATTGTATTACATTTTATGATTATTTATCTTGCTTTGTGGCATTTAATGCAATAGCGTTAAACATAAACAGTAATTGAGGGTTGAAAAATATACGATAGACTTTCAGAATGTCATGGTTTGATCTGATGAATCCAGTCGTAATGTGATATAATGATATCGAAATCATAAGTCTATTTGATTTTTCAATATATATATATATTATCGCAAAATATATTGTATTTTATTTTATATTCAATATATTTCGCGACCTCAATACCTTTTTTATGTTATTTTATATTATAAAGTAACATAAAAAAGGTTTTCCCATTAATAATAAATGTGGAAGAAAAAACAAAAATGACGAAAAAAAGTTTTACGTGTAATAATTTTCTAAAACAAATATGATGGAAGGCCTTGGTGGTTAGAAATGATAATAGATAACATGATCCTTCGGCTTTCGATTTAGAAATTAGATGACTATTCAAGCCCTTATTCGAAATGAGATTCGCAGTATACTTGAAAATAACACACTTGAAATCACTCGCTCAGGTTCATTTTTTTTATCATACTCATTTACATTTTTTTTGTTGGTCCAAGCAGAGAATTAAAATTATGGGATCTATTTTTGTCAGCCCTGGTGAAATTTAAAATCATATAGTATAGTAATTCTAATAAAAATTATTTTACTGGACACTTAATACACTATTCACTCACAGCAGTTTATATCGAGATGGAAAATTTGCTCCAGATCTGAATTAAGCATCTAGATTTGAAGAATGTATAAATAATTTTTTTACAAACAATTTCTATAGATTCATCCGTCCCCTAAAAATAAAGATAGTGACTGAGGAAGTTGTTGAGCACAGCCAAATCTTAAGCTGGATTGGAAACACTATCAGCTCCACCTGGAAGCAATGTCACAATTAACTTAACAGATGTGCCAAACAATGGTTTTTCGGATATAGGGCATTTTTAGCAACAAAATGCTAAATGACACACATATCTTAAATATGTGTATATATCGCAAATGTATATACACATATTTACGCAATACAAGCATATCAACACATATCATTATTATATGCATGCACGCATATCAACACATATCATTTTTATATGCATATACGCATATCAACACATATCATTATTGTATGCATACAAGCATATCAACACATCATTTTTATATGCATACACGCATATCAACACATATCATTATTGCATGCATACACGCATATCAACACATATTATATGCATACACGCATATCAACACATATCATTATTATATGCATACATGCATATCAACACATAACATTATTATATGCATACGCACAATACACGCATATCATTATTATATGCATATCAACACATATTATATATTTAAGTATGTATGTTTTCTATGATATTTTGTGGGGGGGGGGCGTGGTAATAAAAAGCAAATCAATTTGTTGAAATAACTTGTTTTTAATTTAAAAATATGCTTGCCCGTCCCATAGGCATAAGGGTGACGATTTAGACGCACGTACTGGATACAAGAGAGCCATTGATATGTGTAAATAATTTTCTTTTCTGATTCGAAACAACAGAGGATAATAATTTGGCTTATATAAATATAGCAGGTAATTTAAAAATTTTTTAAAACTGTAAGATGCATAACTTTCTGCTATTTATAGTTTATCCTCAATATTGCTCTTATTAGTCTTTTTTCTTTTATCATGGAGAATTCAAAAGCAAGAAACTAAGCATCAAACAAAGAAAAAGAAAAAAAGATCTGCCTAACTTAATACTAAGAACAGAAAACAAAGAAACTTCTCCACATCTTCATTCATTCTACCAGTTCATTAATTATGCAGATGCATTCGGTGAAGGTCATGATTACACACAGATCCACTGCCCTCAATTGACATGAAGCAACTGCTAATTTGGAAACTTGGACGAGGTGGTGCTTGTGCAATGGAATCGGTATCTTTGATCAGTTAATAGCGTTTGCAAATGGAAGAAAACGGGAGCTTAAGCTTCGAATCACGGACTCGAGTATTGGTTTTGTTTTGAGTCGGTGTGAATTGATGCAGAGGAAAGATAAATATTAACTTGGAGATGTGAACTAATTTCAGGATTAAGTCTGATGCGAGACTTGAATACTGAACATTCTTCTAAGAATCAATATTCATCTTTTAATTTTTTAAGAAAGGGCCATTATGAAATAGAAAATATCTATGGTATCTAATTAATTCAAGCATTCTGCTTCTAAAACTTGTCATATAATATTTTGTATCTCATTGTTATGAAATTCACTATTGTTGATTTACCTTATTTAATAAATTCTTTAATGCTGTTTGCTTTGGTTTCAAATTACTATTAATCTTCCATTTAATAAAATTTCTATAATTTTTTCTATCTTAACTATTTGAATTTTGCAGTGACGTTTTTTGTTGGAAAGATAAATTGTACATCTGGAAAATTATTCATAGGAAATTTAGCGATACTAATTTTAGGTATTTCTACAATTAATTAAATTAAAGACAACTCTGCAGGAATGATTTAAAAGATCTAAACAAGAAATTCTTTAGACAAGGGTATGAAAAGCATATAGAAGCAAATAATTTTTATCAAGCTTGGGACAAGTCAAGTATGTAATATCAATTCAAGTCATTTCAAATGTGTGGAGTCTCAAATTCTAAAAGTGACACTATAAATCTCTGTTAGTAAATAAAGAAAAAGAGAAGGATTCATCAAATAAATTACGCAATATATGTTTAATGGAATAGAGAGGTAACTCCTTGCATTTAGGTTCCCTTTTTCTATTATAAATATGTCTTGATTCGGAAAGCCTGAAGTACCAGGATACCAGTGGCTATCTTTGTGCTTGCATTAAGATGAAATAAAGATTGTGTATGTTAGTTATTAGTTGAGGAACATTTTGTACAGAGTCAGCTGATAAAAACATTAAGTCTTTTTTATTTGTAAACACAGACACAGAGGAAACACAATGACAAGAACATAAAAATATAAGTTCTTCAACTGACACATTCCAAGTAATGAACATTGACATGCAAGATGGCGTCATGCATAATAACAGTCCACAGCAGATACGAAGGATAAATGGAATGATAGTGATTTCGGCATACAGATGCGTTTCTCTATCTTGTGGTCAGAGATATTACTATATTTGTTGGAGTTAATCACTGACGAAGAGCTCAGAGTAAATGAGGCAGAAAATCTATATTATACTATTCCTTCTAGAGAATGCAATAGGACAATTAAGATCAAGTTCTTTAATTCTGAATATTTACATAACTATCGCAACCCTCTCAGATTGAGTTGAATTATCACCCAATAAGCAGGTTTATTTAGCTATTCTTTAACTTCATTTTGCAAAAGAGAATTATTTCTCTTTGTACACAAATCCTTTGGGAATGCCCGAAAATAATATGTTGTCTGCAGTATGAAAATTTTAGACCGATTTCGTTGATGGGTCATCAAGCAGAAATTGATGGAAGTAATAAGTGTGTAACTCTCACAATTTCCTTGTAATTGAGGACTAAAAGATAAAATATTTTGATAGAATGATAAAAATCAAAAAATATCATCGGAACGAACAATTTATGCACTGAAATATTTTTCTGTATCTTGCAATTAGAAGTTATGACGAAAAGTTATTTTCAATATTTAACTTCGACTGCTTTTTACCCTAAACTCGTGACATCTTGTCGGAAAGCTTACCTAAGATTTACATTCATTTCTTTCTTTTTTTTATCAAAGTTCCAATCCTTTTAAATACAATTAGAGAAGGAAATTATGGAGGACGATTTTGAAAATTTCTATTTTTTCTATATATCCAGATTTTTTTTTTTTTTTTTTGCATTCATGTGCCATTTTACCTTCAAGGATTTTTTTAAAAATGTTATTTGCAGAGACAAATTCCTTTCGATGGTTATGAATTTTTTTTCTTGGTTACAATTTTAATTATAAACGAAAACAGTTTGTCGATTTGCTTACAAATCAGAAAAAATATTTTACAAACAGATTACAAGCATACTAAAAATCATACATGGAATGACTTTAATCGATTTAATTTTGAAACAGTCTCTTCATGCGGCTTCCATTTTCAGTTTTTATTTCAGTTTAGAGTTATATTTTATTTTTCGTTAGATAATATTAGAAGCAAACATATATTAAAATTTCTTGTTATTTTGGATTATTAAATGAAGATAAATATTTAGCGAATTTATTGTTAGCTTTGTCTATTATCAGAGAAAGAAGCCAATAATAGATAAGGTTTTCGATTTCGAAATGCGTCTATGGGTTTATCTTTAAAATGACTAAAAGAAATCGTAAATAGTGGAAGCAAATACTTCGTAAAGGGTGTAGAGAATAAAAATAAAAATAAATTCGTTGATCTGGCACCCATTAATAATCAAGATAATATTATCGTTGAACTCGTGACTTCACAATTTCTTTCAGAACACATTTGTTTAAAGAAAAAGCGCTATATCGATTATTTAATAGAAAACGTTTTATTTTATACTTATATATAATATACAAACATGAAGAAAAAACAGATGCACAATCACAGAAATTCTAAAAATGATTCAAATACTGCTTCTTTTGAGTAACGCTAAAACGATTCTATATCATGAATGTCGTTAATAAAATCAAAAACGTTATCTAAAAGAAATTATATGATGAAAATAGATACAAGAATTTCTTCTTCTATTATAAGATATATTTTTATACATAGTCTGAATATAGATATTGATTAGATGTAAAATTTCTAAATAATATAAAAATGAATTTTAAATGACAAAATGTCCCGAAAAAGATTCAATTCTTGCATTCGAAGAATGTAATATTTTTCAAAAGATTATTTGTTTCTTATGTGCAATTAAGTAGATATAAATGTACTCTAATATGCAGAGAAAAACATGTTTTCATTACTTTTACAATATATAATGATACTGTAAATGCAATACGCATATAGAAATAGCATTTTCTAGTCATATTTCAGGCAATCTTATCTTAAATTCTACAAACGTTTAATTATTTTTCAATTCAAAATATCCAAATTATTTTTATTATTTCCTTCAACATATTCTTTTACGTATTATTTAATAGACATATATTAAATAATACGTGAAAGAATACAGAGTAATAAAATTATATTTCCACTTGCTTGGAAATATGTCTCATCAGGAGTTCTGAATTCGTACCAAACAAGATCACTTTACATAGAATACTTTCCATTTCATTTGAAAATATTTCGAAGAAATAAAGATCAGTTTCCAAAATGATACAAAAGAAAATTTGCATGTCATTTCAGAGAAAACCATTAAAGGATTTGAAAAACACTTCGAAAGAATACAAAATTAGAATTTTAAGAGGGAAACGGCATTTTGCAATTGAAATTTCTATGTAATGCGACCGAATTGCTATTCTCTTCCAGGTAGTTTTCACACAAAAAAAGATATTATTATATTTGGTTACGGTGCCCTGGTATGCGCTTAAAGATATGATTCCGCAGAAAAACTGGCATGTAAGTGTGCCTGGTGCATGTTAAATCTATCGAAATCAAATGTACTTAAGCAGGTATAACGGGGAAGTTTTGAGGTAAGGGTCCAACTCGCGTGCTCTCATTGTCATCTGATCATGGTTCAAAATTACCAGCTCTGTTCCCCAATATTGCTCAGAAACAGGATTTCATACAACCTAAACTAGACTAAATAATATTAATAAAACTTTAATTAGATTACAAACTTTCAGATTAAATCAGGCGTGCAGAAACAATCATTTCATAAAGTCATTTTCATAACATAAAATGGATTCACAAATGCAAACGAGAGAGCTCTTTGATGGTTAATTAAGTAAAATAAATAAATACGTGATACAAAATATCGTATTTCAATGGAGTACAAATTACGATTAAAAAAAAAGAAGAAAGGAGGGAAGGAAACAAATCCATATAATTTCAAAAGTTACTTTATGGGAATGTATATACCTACAGATGACTATTTTTTCCAAGACGTTTTTGAAGAAATATATATGTTTTCAGTTGATACTGCGTCTTGCTTACTGTCACAACGTTAAGGGCTTTAATGCTGTCGCTTTATAATTTTGATTTTGTGCTACTATGAATTTTTATTCCAATAAACCTGTGCTCAACATATATTTTACCTGGTTTATAATTTTTATTTACTTTATTCACTTTCAAAGTGTCTTCTGACGATGCTGATTTTTGCCTTTGCAACATCATAGTCTTTCGTGAAAATAACTCGCTTATATCTTCCTCATCTAACTCGGAAATTTGAAAAATACTTTTTGGGTTCTAAAATTTTCTCATTTAGAAGTTATTTACGTAAAGAAGTTAATTAGAAGTTATTTACTTAAAGATTTATCATGCAGTTTACTTTTAAATGTTATATACTCTAGCGACAAAATTAATTTTAATTTAATTATTATAAAATGATATAAATTGAAGAAACAATTCTTCATATTAAGGTTCGAAAAAATTATGTTTGCGCCTTGCCGAGAGATAATAAATATAAATTCCGCAATAAAAGATAAAGTATATTATAATAAGACACAGGAGAGTAGCAAAATAACTCATTTTTTCAAAAAAATGTCATTAATTTCTTTCCATAATGAATAATAAATATAATTTTTTTCCATAACTATGTATTTTATTCAAATTTGTGTATTTCCTAAGCAATTCAAAAAAAATATTTTTATAAAATTTTTTGGAATATTGAATACACTTGAAAATATCAAAATATATTTAAATAAATTGGAAAATTGCAGTCAATTTTAAAAAGAATTTGCCAGTTTCGATTATCCGATATGAGTATGAGTATCGAATAGCGGTAAAGGATTGCGCTTTTTCCTGAAGATGGCAGTAAATTATAAGTAATAAAATTTTAATTGTTACAAATAATCAAAACTGTAGCCTCTTTTACTCTTATTTACGAGATTAAGCAGAAAAAAAGGACAAGTTCTGTTTCAATTATTGTAATATATTAAGAAAACCTTATTTATGTCATGCGATTGGAGCTCTGTTCCTTGGACTGTGCAATCAATTTTCGTAACACAATCACCAGACAGATGAAAAAAGAAAACTAAATAAAACGATTAATTAATTAATAATGTATGAAATGGAATTCTAATATTTGAGCATAGAATCGCAAATCTATATTGGATTTTTTCATTTAATTCAAATGATAAGGACAAGCACTTTTTGAATTAAAACTAGTACACTTTGATAATGAATCTTATTTTCAGTAGTTCGTTTTTAAAGGGAGCATTTAAAAATTCAACTTTAAGAGCCACTTTTTAATTCTATATCTTTATATTATAGGAGGAAGAATTTGTGTCTTTTTAAGCATGGCGTTTTTTCGGCTTGGTAGCTTTTATACATTAAAAATACTTTTTGCTGTATTTTATATTTCAGGATTGCTTTTCAGAAAATTGTAAATAATTTGGTTTCGCGAAAAAGCAATATTGTTGCATGTCGTCGTACTTGGTTTGAAGATTGTGATTTAAAGATTCTTTTTTTTACAGTGTGAATCTGGAGCATTCTAAATTTATCATTATGTGGTCTGATATCAAACATGTTACTATGTCAAGACTCTGAGTTGCGAAATCCATTCAAATATTTCCTTTATATCATACAATTTTGAAATGGAACGATAATATATCAAAATCAAAGCACGCAATAAACTTAAAGAGTTTCATAATGGATTGGGAAATGTCAGATTCAAACAATGATACCAAATCCATTGAGATTCTTGCTTTGATGCAATTGGAATTACATTCTTCATTCCGTTTACAAGTTGTATGTGGATGAATGGAATTATAAATATTTATTAAAAAACTCCTTATCTGTAAAAGGAAACATAAACTGTTTTTATAAACAAAATATAGGTTTTGTCTGTATTACATCGCAAAAGAAAAAAGACTTCTGGAGCATATTGCTTGCTAAAATAATCCCTTTACTTTTATGCGAAACACTTTCATAATGAAGAAATTATTTTGTAAAGTTGTGTTTACTTTCTTAACGAAATTATTTTCTAGTGTTAACACATTTTCTAACTTTGACGATTTTTTTTTTGCGTTATAACCTATTTTTAATCCTATTTCATATATAAAAAACGCCGACTCAACTGAATATTCCCACATTAAAATTGAAATATTTACCACACGCATAAAGCTTCGTCTTTCAAGAAGTTATTTATTGGTGCTTCATTCAGTTTTTCCTATACGTATTATGCAGCTGAAGACAAAGAAATATTTTCCAAACGTGAACATTTTTATTACAATGAACATTTAAAAAGTAAATTTCCAGAAAACTGCGCTCTGAAGGCAAACAATTTAATGCATTTAAATTATTGTATTTCCAGAGCTTTGCTGCAGTGATATCCTTCATTTATGGTAATCTCCATGCCGCTTTGTTGATAACCCATATTACGTCAGAAAATTGAATCATAAATAAAAGTATGAATTATGTAGAATAATAATAAAAAATATTTTATCCATTCAATATAATTGAAATGAATAGCATTTCCGAATTCAAATACCTGACATCGAGATATTAAGGATTCGATACATGAAATTAAATAGATTTATATCAAGATAAAGAGTAGAAAGAGCTTTCTGCTTTAATATATGATTAAAAGTAGGTCCCTTTTACTTTCATTTAACATTGTTTGTTTCAAATTGGTAAAGATGTAATTTCTTTATTCTTTCGTCTTTGGTGGACTAGATATTTTACATGTTCTCCATATCAATACACAATTTCATTTGAGAGCTTTTTATCAGTTAATATATTAATTCAATTAAATTCTTTTTACCTTGAGGGGTGCCATCTGACAGTGAAAAAGATTGAATAAACATTTCATAATATTTATAGCAATAATTTAATAATTACATTCTTGAGCTCTCAAAATATTTGAAATAGAAAATATATGCATCATATAATAAATAAATGTTAAAAAATATTGTTTATTAATTTTTTACACAATTTCTAGTTTATATAAATTATTTACTTAAACTTGAGTTTATCAATAACTAATGTGAACTATGTACCAGAACTATATATCATTTTGGAGAGTATATACGCCAAAAGTTAAAAAAATCACATCTAGTCAGCCGTTTATTAATTATCCTCGTTTATGCACACTTAATTCCATGTGCAAAAACACATTTTTTAGTATCACTATATGCTTTGTAAAACAGGAAGTATGTAAGTTAATTCTTCAGAAACTTCTTTTAAAGTTTAAATCTAGTTCATAATTCTTTGAGAATTTTAGCATATATTAATGTCAATCTATTCATAATAAATACAATAAGTTCATAATAATTTCTATTCATCATAAATACAATTGTTTTTAATTTTGAATTCGTGAAAATAATAAAACGTTCAAGACCAATTTAGGACGAAAGAGAAAGTAGGCAATTTACAAGGATATTTATGTGTGAATGTATGATAGATTAATTATTTTTTAATATTATAAAATAATTATTTTTATATTGGGCAGAAATTTGTAGTAAAGGTTAATTTACTCATTAGATAGCAATAAATCAGAAAAAAAATATTTAGATGTTATGTTTAATCGAATAATAGTTAAGCAATATAAGCAATAAGCAGAATAATTTAATTTCTAATAATATTTTTCTGTAGATGAAATTGTTATTTCTTTTTGGAATCTATTTCAAATGCGGTTTGTATTGATATCACTTAAATATCAATTTAAAGATTTTATGGAAACATACAAGATAACCTATTACGAGATTATCTTGATATGAATTTCCAACTTTATTTCCGATAAACTCAGGTTTACGAAAGGCGTAGAAAGAAATGAAAAGGGCTGTTCAAAATAACCAACTAACCCTTTGAACAATCTTACAGAAAATATGAAATTTTTATTTCGTACGCTTTACACACCATATGAAGCTGAATTTCAACTTAACATATTCATTTTGATATTGCATTAATAGCTGAATAGGTAGTTTCGCCATTCATGGTTTGTTAGCGCATTTAACATTTTAAATTTTAGATGTTTCTAAATATTTTCACATCGACAATTTTACCTTCCCTCATGGGTGTTACTACCCATCACAAATTAATGCACTGTTGCAACGTGTATGAAGTTTCTTCTCAATCAAATCACATAGAATGCTGAATTGTTCTTGTATAACTTTTTTAGTACAATAATTACAAAATAGCAGCAACATTTTATATAAAACAGTACACCCAGAGCCAAATCTGCATGTGCATAATTTGAGTGAACTATCGAAAACCAGGAGAAGTGTGTTCCGTAAGAGAAAAAAATTATAAAATTAGAATAAATATTTTATACACTCTATATTTTTGTAAACAATAATTACATTTGATACTTTGATAGATCACTTAATTTTTCTTTTGAAAGAACCCAGAAACATTTTAGCATTTTCAAATAATTATTAAAATAATTATAGTGAATTAAAAAGAAATATGTCATTTTTGAAATAGAGCTTCTGTAAGGGAGAAAAATTATATGCCAATTATTTCAACTGGCAAAAGGTTTCATTTTTTTATTACACATTTGCAAGTCGAAAAACGCGATTCAGTTTTCTTAGACCCAATTCTATTGTAAAGTAAGTTTGTTCTTTCTCATTGGTACACAGAAAGGAAATAATAATTATCTATTTATTCAACATTTTAAAATTCTGATGTTGTATCGACACGCTTTATTCATATACAAAAAACCTGAAGAAGAATATTAATATTAAACATTTAAAACGAATATTTATATAACAAAACCTTTTATGTATTAATTTTTGGCTTAACATCGAAACATTTTGATAAACTAGAAAAAAAAATTATGGTAATTATTGTTTTCTGATTGTTTCGGAGAGTGAAATATTATGATATTTTTACTCTGTTTTTTGGGATAATCTGCGCTTTGCGAGTCCATATGGCGTAAAAAGAAATAATTTCAGTGGTATGCAATGGTGTTAAAAAATTACGACAGAAAAAAATATAAATCATAATTACTAATGCTAAGTTTAAGTACCAGGCATTAAACAAAGCTTGATTTATAGCTCCATCTAAAATTAGAAAAACTCTTTATTATAATGGTATTAAGCAAATTTTTTATAGAATAAAAAAAACACATTTTCAACGAAATACTATGTATAATTATGGCATTGTTATTTTCATAAAAATGAGGTTCCACTTTTTAATATATATTTTTTTTTGTCTGTATACTTAGTTTTAGATTATCATCGATTTTGTAAATCTTTTTCGATCAAAATTCTGAAAAAAATAAGGATTGGAAAAAAAAGGGTAAATATTTCAGTAATCCTTTTTTGGACTAATTGAAAATAATTGTAAATTTATACCATCAATTAGGATTAATTTTTTGTTGGATATATTCATCTAAGAAAAACAGCACTTCCTGAGGAGGTCTGCACATATTTTTATTTACAAGAATGGATACTAGTAACACGAAATTGATAGGATAACCCGTTAATATTTTGAAACAACACTGAGATTGGCGCTCTGCCAAAATAATGCAAATGTAAAATTTTAAAGGATACATCTACTCAACAGAACGATGAGCCCTATTGCGTGTTTGTCCAACCCTACTGAGTGAATGGCACGATTAAAAAGACACGGCTTCAAGCATCTTTATGCCTAAAAAAAGAAGAATGAGCATTTAAAAATTCAAAATTGTCAATGCCGATATGGTAGCTTTAACATTAAGTTTTCATTTATCACACAAATTTGGAGGATTTCTAATCACCTGTAAACATATTTATTTTCCTTTTCTGTTAAAGTCAAAATTGTATAATCCGACTCCTTCAGATTTCTATTTTTTTAAAATTGATGTTGGAGAATATTCAAAGAAAATACGAGTCTCTACATTCCAATGCTGTTTAATTCTTGGTGCGCTGTAGACGATAGACAACTATTTTTATTATGAACTATAATTTATAATATTTATTATATATAGCATAATTAATTTTCTGTATGATTTTAGATATTTTGTGCGATAAACAGAGATTTAACCTTTTAAATACGCTTTTTTTTTCAATGAACCACCTGTAATCAATTTTCTTAAATTCGGCAGTGAATTGGAATGGTATTTTCCGGATTATTGAGAGAATACTTCTGAAATTAAAGATAACACTTTTTAGCCTTCAAGTTAATTTTTTTGCTATAAAGATAAAAGAAATAAAAAGAATTGCTTAGCGAGCATCTATTTTTCAAGAAGTAATTATATATTATTAATCTATGTTCAATGGTCTCTCCTTTGAAAAATGAAAAAGAAAGTTTGGAAAGATTTTCCATTTTTGCATTCCACATGACGTGACATTTATATAGACAACTACTCAGATCCGCTGGTTGGCACATGAAAAAATCTGAATGATCGGACATTGCGACTGCTTTGGGAAGAACTACATTTGAGTCTTAAGGGTTTATCATTGGCCACATAGAATGCAGTTCACCCCACGCCAACCCATAGAGAGCACCAACTCACTGGGGCAGCGCGAAGCAATGGAAGCTTCATGTCTCCATTTTTGAGGTTTATATTTTGAGGACTCCAGGAAATATTGCATATGACATAATTTAAAAAATATGATCCTGTCTATAAATATTATTATATTAAAATATAGAACGAGGCGTGGTAAAATGCTTTACAATTATTCTTAGCAAAAACTTATCCTAATGGTTAGAGATAAAATTATTGTAGACGTTTCCAGAAAATTTTAATCTTGGATTCTTGGATCCACTCAGCATTGGATGCAGTTTTCTGATCAATGTAGTTATTTTTGATATAATATGTTAGGATGTTACATATCACATTGTTTCCGCTTCTTTTATTAAATATATTCATTGTTTTTAAAAATTTGTTTAGAACAGATAGAACTTAGATAGTACAGTATTATTAATTTTAAAAAAGTCTGATTGTACAGATTTTCGTTTGTTATTCTTTTGTCTTTTATAAATGGTACATATTATTTTCTCATTAGTTATACTTGTAAAGACAAGGTTTTATGAGTAATATCTTATTTTCATTTTGAATACTGTAAATATATATTTTTTCATTTGATAAGCATTTAAAGGTATTTTCCCTTTAAACAAATGATTTTTAACCTTCTAGATTAGAAAACAAAAATATTCTTAATATATTTATATTGCAAGTAACACATTCGTATCCCCAAGTTATTTGGAAATTTATCAATCTTAATGAAATTTATGATAATAAAATTAATTATAATAAGAAATGAAACTATCAAAATTTGTTTAGAATTCACCAAGTAATCCTAATTAATTAATCGACATAGTACTTAGGCTGATAGATTTCTTTTTATTATTTTTTCCTTTGAGTAAAAGCAAAAGTCCTGCAAATCTTGATAAGCAGTTTAAAACTGAATTAAAAAATGCTGCAAAATTAATTAATGATAAGTAGTAAAATATAAATATAAAACATTCGAAATACAATCAAGAATTTAATTAGAAATTTACTTGAGTTTTTTTTT
>JAPMOR010068991.1:14053-26069 GCA_026543865.1 Argiope aurantia | reverse complement strand
GTTTTATTTATATTGTAAAGTTTCGTACGAATGCTAATTATCTGAAATACTAAATAACCTAAGTTTATTTTATTTAATTGGCATGGAGAGCATAACTTATTTATTATAAATGCAGAATATAATGATTTCTTTCTATTAAAATAAATTTGTTGCGAATTTAGATACTTGTATTTTTTCTCGAATCAATGTTATGATTTTCAGGGAATTTAAATGTCTCTCTTATATATTGACTTTGTTTAGTTTGACTTACTATATTTCTTGACCGACAATTCATTTCTTTTCAAACGATACTTCATGAAATTATGCGAAAAAAAAGGTTTTGATATAAACGAATTTTTTAACATTTTTTCTTTATCTTGATTTATTTTCTGTTTATTAAAATAAAATTTTGTAGTTAATTTTTATTTACTTCTTAATTTTCCAGTGTTTTCTAATTTTATATACTTTCATGTTCTTGATATAAATATTTTTTCATAATCTGAGATTTAATTATTAATTAATATATAAATTTAATAGAGTTTTATTCTACAAAAGTAGTTCATTTTCGTAATGAATTTGAGAACAATTTTATATCAAAGAGTCATAATATTTATAATAATAAATTGTAAATTCATTACTAAAAATTAGAAAGTGAATAACATAAGTGTTCCAATTTTTAGCATATAATAATGATATATAAAATATTTGAATAGCATATTCTTAATAAAAATGTGCCTTAAGAGAATAGTTTTAGTTTTATTCATTGAAGCTACTTTTCAACGATTTTAAAATGTAATAAAGTCAGAGCTTATTTGATAATTTATAATTAAATTATGCCGAAAACAAAATATATCTGTATTACAATAGAGGAAGAAAAGAAGTCTTCGAGATATGAATGCAATTTTTTCTTTACTTATATTTATCTTATTTTTCTTCATATTAAAATACGGCCTTTGGTTTGTTTAGTTTTTATCAAAATTTTCGACATTCAAAAAATATTCAAAATGTTCAAAAAATTATTTTTTGTTACGTACACTTAACTAGCTTTTCTGTAGCACTACAATTGAGAAAACAAAAATTATATTTTAATAAAAATGTTTCAGAAGTCGTAAAAAACTATTTTTGAATACATTTTAGTAATTTTAAAATAAAAGGAAAGCAAATTTACTTTTATATAAATTAGAAGAGATTTAGTATTTTTTGAATTTTTGATATGAAACAGTTTTTAGTTTGCTGTTATATACTCTAATCTCTCTCATATTACTTTGAAAAAAAAAAGGATTTGAAGAATAAAGGCATTAAGAAAGAAAACAAATATTTGTATTACACACCTTAATGTGCAGTAGTGTTTTAGGGTTAAAAATATATTTATTTTTTACGTTTTATATTACTTTATTTTTTATCATTGTCTTACAGCTTACATCGTATTCTTTAGATATGAACTATATATTTCGTTTGAATACTGTTTTTAATGATATTCTAATGAAAAAAGAAACTAAAAATAATTAGTCATATATCTTTTTACCATTATTTTTCATCACTTTTCTCTGTCTAAAATTATTTTGAAAATGCATGCTTTATGTTTGAATTCAATAAAAAGCATGCTTTATGTTTGAATTCAATAAAAGAAAAACTGCTTTTGTTCATTGCATAACTATTTTATTTTCAGGGTAATGCTTTAAATGAATATGCAAAAAAAAAAAAAAAATCTTTCCTTAACAGTTAATCTTAAAAACATGTTATTGTTGCAAGAATAATAATTTGAAGTACAAAATTGTTCAACATAATTTTTTTATAAGAGCGAAGAATTAAAATATTATAGAATCTCTTATTATTGTACTCTTTGAAAATTTTATCGTGCTTAGTTAAATCAGGGAAAAGGGTTCCCCTAAAACCTTCTTGCATTTTCTCTGGTAAAATTATTATCCCCACCCTCTTCAAAAAAATTGTTCATCTGGGGTATGGCAGAGAATATCTTGCATGGTATTGCCGTACAACAGTTAAGAAATAATAAACTTTTGCGTAGATTTAGCATTTTTATTGAATCTATCACGTGATACTTGGTGAGCGTTTTGACGATTAATCCCGGACATTTGGATAATCGTATCCGAGAATGGAATTTGTATTTTTGATGGGTTTTTCCTATCACAAGAAAGCAGAATTGGATGCATATCTGCGGTTGTTGTGACAAGACCATACACCAGATTTGATTTATTTAATTTATTGCGTCTTTGTGTTATCGCGTTTACAAATGATAAACCTCCAGTCAGATTTGGCTCAAAATTTGATAGGTGTATATATTCTAGATATTAAATTTGCGTACCTAATTTTTATCGTTTAATAGTTATCATGTTGTATTCGAATTAAAAGACTCCCTTTGAATGGATCTTACACAAAATGTAATGGAAATCTACAAATACAATGTAAAAACCATATACTAAGTTTAATTCATCTAGCTCAAAGCATTTTTGTGTGAGGGTGTCACAGACGAACAGATAGACAGACATAATGCCAAAATTTTGTTTTTCGAATTTAGGCATGTCTTAAACATTGAGACTTGCCAAAATCTGGAAATCGAATCATTTGACGATTACAATAATTTCTTTATACTTTCTTTATAAAATAGTTGAAGACCTATAGATAGCTATGGCTCAAATGCTTCCTTAGAAAGTTGTACATTCATCGGACTGGAGTTAACTCAACCCCAAAATATAACTATACCCATCAAGAAGATGAGATGTTAATTATTTGGAAGGAATTTAGTGCTTGTGGAGCAGTACAGTGGGATAGTTACTGCAGTAAGTAATGTTTAATAAGAATAGGTGACAACATATTTTTCTGTTTTCAACACATTTTGTTGTGATAAATAATTGTAATTAATTATCAACCATTAGTTGTAAAATAACAATAATAAAGTAGCAGATGCTTTTTACTTATTCATTTGAGGAATTCTTAGTAGAATTTCGAAGAGAAATGACACCGGTGTAGAATATAGCAATACTTACTTGAGGCAAAATAAACAAAGAATTCCCCAGCTATCCCTTTGATGAGAATTTTTAGTGTAGATTTGTTTTATAAGTTAGCTTTATAAGAAGAAAAGAAGCACATCTTTTCGCATTTTTGCATCTAAAACAATTCATCATTTTGCATCTAAAACATTTGCATCTAAAACAATTTCATATTTGACAAAAGACACCCTATTTTGAATGAATTTTCAAGTTGAAGAGAAAAGGAAAATCCATGCAAATATTTTTATACGTCTAATTTTCTTACTTTATTCATACGGCTCCTTTAAATTTTGAAACCTAATATTATTATTATTTATTATCAGTTATTTGATTAGACTTCGCAGTTGCCCAGATTCATCTCTTATAATATGAAAAATAATTTTCATTATATCAACCATAGTCAAATATGAGTATTATTTCAAACTTTTGAAATATACTGCGCAGCATTTAAATTCATGATTCTCTAAACGTGATTTTATATTATCTTTTCTGCGGAATGGTTAATGAGGAATTATTTTACATGCTACTACTATTGACAGATGTATATTCCCAGTAAATTTTTTTAATTAATCAAAAACTTATAATGGAAAACTAAAAGTTAAAACTGATTGTTAAAATCGATTATTTTAATTTTTATTCATATTCATTTTCTACAAATTAATATAAATTGTAATAATTGTTATGCTACATAAAATTAATATTTATATTACATTCTTCGAGCATTTTTAAACTCATTTATGTATTTATGTTTTGTTTTACTTAATTACGGAAGCTAATAAATAAGTAAAATTATGTATGTACATAATTACATTTTGATATAAAAGAATTTTTACAAACTGATCTTTCATAACTAACAAAATAACTTCCTCTATAATCTCTCTTATAAATGTTTATTTTGCGCTCCCAAGAAAGTACTCATTTAAATGGATTATAAATTGCATACTGTATAGTACAGAGTTTCATACAACATGATGTTATAAAATAAAAGATGCATGAATTTATTTGAAATATTTATGCTATTATTAATTTTCCGCAATTATCAATAAAAAATAGTAGCTGAAATAAGATATGTTATTATCAAATTCATTTAATTTACATAGAGTATACACGAATGAGTTAAAAAATAAAGAAAAGATTTGTAAATCTATTAAAACTACTTTAAGCTGCAGGCAGTGAATAAAAGTAGCACTTCTTCCCAACAATAAGTGCCTTTTCTAATGTGTATTTAAGATTTTTGAATAAAAAACAAAGGTGATTGGCTACAAAGCGGAAGACATAAATTATCGTTAACAACACAATTTATTACGTATTAAACTCGAAGTACCAACCTCATAAAACTGAGAAATATCTTAACACTATTTCCCCCATAAAATGCAAACCTCAAAAATCCTTAAAAAAAGGAGCTACACCTTTGGGATTATAATGAGTACAAGAAGTGTAGTTCTGATCATCTGGGCTGAGTTTATTAGCAGCAAAATTTAAGCTAATAATGTAGAAATCTTCTTTAAATTTATGACTAAACATCGCCTTTATTAACTTTCACTAATTCCGGGGTTTCTAGTTCCGATAGCTGTAAATTTTGATTTTAGTTTTATTGCAATTTTTTTTTCAGAGTTTCAAAGAAAGGGCGTGAAAATTTACGAAGCTGTAAGTCTTAACTAAAGGAATTCCCTGGTTGGCCATAGGCGTAGAATTGAGAGCCATTACCGTTAAAAGCGTTTCGCTGGTTTAAAGATGCACTTGGCAATTCTTTGGCCTTCTACTGATGAAGAATTGACGCGCATTTTATAAAATAATATATATATTTTCGAGTCATCTTGAATCTTTATTTGAAAGTGTTCCTTATTCTTGGGGATTATTTTTATGAGAAGCTCAAATAGGGTTTGTTTGAAAAGAAAGGAAAGATTTTGTTGATGAGAAATTGAATATAAACAAAAATATTCGCAATTTTATTTTAGCCTTTTTTAAAAATATTTTCTTGCTGGATAGGATTTCATTAATTTTAAAAGTTTATGGAATCTATTTGCGGAATATTTTCACATTCAAAACATTTTAACTGTTAGTTAGTCATTATATTAGTACATTTTTATATATATATAAAATAACATTGTTAGAGTGTTTCTAGGAAAACTTTCAATAAATTATATTCATTTGGCATTCATTGTTTATATATTTGTGTTGATGAGGAATTCTTAAATTGGGCTTTTCATAAAGTGTTCAATCTTAGGAAATATAGAGCGAGAAAAATAATTATAATACTTTTAGTCAGAACCAAATAAACCGAGAGATTAAATTCATTAATACTCAGACATATTATCTTATTGCTACATAAGTTTCCTTAAAATTTATTACCAATGAAAAGAAAGAAAAGTAATGCATATACGTGTATGTGTTAAAAAATTTCAATGGAATTCCAACAAATTGGAATACATCACAGATTTTACATCATCAGTTATCGACAATGGTAAGGCAGTCTGTCACGGGGTGTTGCTATCTAACATCTGGAATCGTTGCCCCAAGATTTTGTGATTTGATGTTAAACTGTAGTGACGCACAGATGCATTTAAATGTTCCGATCTGCAAGTTAATAGCAAATAGCAATACGGGATTATGCCAGCTTCGATGTAGGTTTTAGATCTAGATAAGTCCGAGTTCCACATAAAATTGCTATTATAAAATGAACTGTTCATCAAGAGAGTGTGATTACCAGAAAGTTCGTAAACTAGAATGCCAATGGAAACACAGGCTAATAAAATGATTTTTCGCTATCTTTAAAAATACAGCACTGTGCTGAATTTTTTTGTAAATTTTGAAAATACGTACCTTTTTGATATAACTTATAATAAAATAGAATCAACTTCGGTTTTTAGACGTAATCAGGAAAATTTCCGTTTTTCGATGTAAGTACTTGACTCTTATATTTTTAGATTAAAATTTTTTCACAGACGTTTATAAAACAATATTTGGCTTTATAAATTTAGAGTCAGATATAAATGTTAAAATTATCAGCATTTTATTGCATTTTAATTTGATGTCTTTTTGATCAAGCTCGCTCATTGTACTGGACGTTACAAATAGATGTTGTTGTAAGTGTTGAGTAATATTCAGAAAATAAGATAATATGATGCCCTTAAAAATATTGTCGATGCATTTGAAATCATTCTGAAAAGGACGAAATGGTGAATTGCACATTGTATATATGCGAATCACTGTTATCTCTATACTTCCAAATCTAACTAAGCAAACATTTATATCATTTATTCAATGCATATTATCAGCTCTGAATATCTTCAAAATTAAAAGCAGAATGATATGAATTATGACAAAATCGGCTAACATTTCTGTAATATCTTCATAAAAGGATAGAGGATTATTGTTAATATTAAACATTACACCCAGAAATTGAAATCAAATTATTTCATTTATAGTTGTATTGACGAGCTATCGAAGTATTATTTCAAGGATTCTTTTTTCATCTTATAAAATGACATTTACAATATTGTGAGCATCAGTATTTATCATGCAAAAAATAAATAAATAAAATGAGCACAAAAGAAACAGGTTGAGACATTGAGACCATAATATACTTGCAGCGAATGGAGATATTTGCACATTATCCGAAAAGATTTTATTCTTCTCGAGCAGATACGTCAGTTGTAAATTTTTTCAGGTGCTAATTATAATATACATAAAAATATGTTTAATTATACATAAAATACTACATATAATTATGCATACAAATATGTTTCATATAAAGAAGAATGCTACTTAGAATTCAGTTCAATTATTGAGGGTTTAATTTTATTTTGCATTATTGCTTATCTTTTTTTAATAATAAATCAATCCTTGTGCACCACAAAGTATAGCACAATGCTTGCAGAAGTAATTAGAAACAACTACATACATAGATAAAAACATGAACATATAAAAATAAGGATAAAAACAACAGGAAAAAATAAACAAGAAAACTAATTAAAAATTAAAGCAGCAAAGGCAATAAATTTACAGAATGAGAAGAAAGCCATTTTGTGGTCGACCAAAACATGAAGTGTAGGTAGAAGCTTAATATTATAGGCATCGAGATCCACAATAAAATCTCTTCTCCTTTCAGTAAGTTTGGAGCAATCAAAAAGCAAGTGTTCGACATTTTGAACTCTACCCACGCTGCAAGAGCACAGATTAGTGTTCGATAATCCAAATTTCTTGAGAAAGTAATTGAAATTACCTTGTCCAGTAAGAAATTTCGTTAAGTGAAAATCACTGAAAAAATACTTGTTATTCAACATTTGAGAAATTGTGGGAAAAAATAATTTGGTTAAAGAGGCAGTTGAAGAATTTTGGTACAGCTCGTTCCATAAGGGAATGGTCTTTTTGTGATTATCATTACGAATGTGAGATTTGGAGATGCTCACAGGATCAATAATATTTAGTTTTGTAGCTTGCTTTGCAAGCCAGTCGGCTCTTTCATTCCCTAAAATTCCAGAATGACCTCGGACATGAGAAAAACAGACACTAATTCCTCTTGATTTAAGCTCGTAAAGAGTGATTTGAAAATTCACTACAATTTTGTTCCAGGAAGAAATATTACTAAGCAAAAATAAGGATCAAAGGGTATCGGTACAAACAAAGACCCTGGATGACAGACTACAGTGGTTTACGATCCATTTGAGCGAGTTACTGAGGCACATCAATTCTGCTTGGAACACACTACACTCATCAAGAATTCTAAACATAAAGTGTTCCATCTAGGCTGCGTCTTGAAACACCACAAAAGCAAATCCAACACGGTGGGTGAGTTTACTGCCAGCAGTAAAACACACTACAGGAAAATTGCTAAGAACATTGTCCTTATAATCGATAATTTCGATGGGAACACGTTCAGCAGGATGTGGAAGATTGGAAAAAAACACTTTGGAATCTTGGGTAATTTTTACAACATTATCTTTGAAATCTTTATGTTGCAGGACGAATTGGGGGAAACCCCGCAATGACAAAGCAGGCTTCGTAGCTTACAGTTCTGTAGCCACGTATAACTCTAAGTAAAATTCCTGTTTGAATTCTACGAAGATTTCGGCAGTTAATCTTTTTTTCAAAGCATTACCCCACACTCTAGAGGCATAGCAAACAAAAGGAACAATTCCCTGTTTGTAGATCATACCAATAACATTGGATTTCAATCCAAAGGTGTTGCAAGAGACACGATTAAGTCCTTTCAGAATGTTTTCACATTTATTGGAAAGGTATAAAATATGATTTTACCAACAGAATTTGTCATCAAGCATTACCCCTAGGTATTTTATTTCATTTACCATTTCAAGTCGTATGTTGTCAAAAAAGAGTTGCTTGCTGGAAAAGTCCACGTTCTTTTTCTTAATTGCCATAACCTTCGATTTATTCGGGTTGAATTCCATTTTGTAATCTCTTGCCCAGTTTTAAATATCATCCAATGTGCTTTGAGCAATTTCAAAAATATCATCAAGACATTTTCCATGAAAACAGATGAGCAGATCGTCCGCGAAAGCTATGGTTTCACATCCTGTGATCTTCGAAAGCTTAGCAAGAAGGCTGTTCATAATTATATTCCACAGAAGTGGACCAGAGACGAGCCTTGGGGACAGCCCCTTTGCAAGGAACGGGAAACTGAAACACGACCGAGCGTAAGAGAAGCAGACCTATCATTCAAGAAATCTCTGACCAGATGAAATATGTTGGAATAGTAAAATTTTTGAGCAAAACGGGAATAGCCGGCCACCAAGCATGATCAAAAGCTCCTTTGATATCGAGAAAAATTAAGATTGTAAACATATTTTTCTTCTTGCCTCTATCAACTACGTCTTTCAGGTAAAGGAGAGCATCTTCACAACATTTTTGTGGAGTGAAACCGAACTGATCTCGTTTAAAAGTTTTTTACTGTGCAAAAACCAGGAAATCCTGCTAACAATCAGCTTTTCAAGACATTTTCCAATAGTTGGTAGGAGGCTGATACATCTCAAATTGTCTAGAGGTGGACCACGAAAGTCATTATTTTTCGGAATTAAAAAGATGTTTGCTTTCTTCCAGGAGCGCGGAAAGGTACTAAGCTTAAACAAGCATTAAAAAGTTTTGAAAAGGAACAGGGGAACATCAAGTGAATGCGTTTCAAAGTTTCATTTTGAATGCAATCAGGACCAGGAGATTTATTAAGCTTAAGGGAGTTAATAACTCCATCTATTTCTGCAGTAGTAAATAGAGGATCAAGACTCGAAGAATAATTTTCCAAGACCTTTGTTCGTTGCAATCCGTGGAAAGGGGTATCCATACGAATAGTATCGATAGGAAAGCATTTTTTATAAATCTCATTTATAGTTTCTTCAACAGAAGTGATGGCGGAACCATTTGAAAGACGAATCCCAGAGACTTCAATTTTTTCATGAAGTTTTGTTTTATACCGTACGTATAGATTTTCTTCCAAACGTTATGTTCGTTAATATCCTCTAGAAAGTCCTTCCAAGATTGGACTTTAGCCTCTTCAAGCATTGAACTGTAATTTTCTTTTATTTGTAAATACTTCTGTCTATAAAGATTTCTAAGAATAAAATTTCGAGTTCTTTGATACCTGCGCCTAGCAGCATTGACTCTTTTCCTCATACACTCAATCTCCATACTCCACCAAGGAACCCAGTGCATTCTTATCTTTTTCTGAGGCATTGAGGCTTTAGAAGAAGAAAGGACTACATCTTGAAAGTTTTCTATAACAGATATTAAGGTGTCCACATCAGCTCAAGAATCGATACGATTAGAAAGGTCAACAAAAGGTTGCTTGCAAAAGGAGTCAAAGCGATCCCAATTTGCCTTCTTAACATTGAAATATAGAAAATTATTGAATCTGTTAGAGGTAGAAGGATTAGTTTTCGCAGTAACTTCAAATTCAATTGCATTATGATCGGAAAGGGATTCATATTCTGGAAGGCACCAATATGAAACGTCACCTAGCACATCTGTTCCCACAACAGTTATATCAATATAGCTGGAGCCCTGAGAGCCACTGAAGGTAGGACCACAATCTTCATTAATTACAAATAAGTTGTTCATACTTAAAAAGTCACAGAGCTTAATACCGCGAGAGTCGGAAATGGGACTGTGCCAGAGTTCGGACTTACTGTTAGCGTCCATACTCCAGATTAGCCTACGGCAAACACTCCACTGATTTTATGGAAATCCAAATCAATATTTCTGTTGGGTTCAAAATAGTAGGACAGAAGAATAAATTTGAAAGCATTGAACGTGATGTGAATAAAAACCGTATTGTAATCGACATTATTTAAATCAAAAAAAGTTGAAAGTTCTTGGTTACGAACAATGATCGCCGCCTTGATAGTATCACAACCTGCATTGAAGCACGTGCGATACGAAGACGGAGAGAAAGGAAGAGAACCATTATAAGCGTAAGGTTCCTGAACAAGAGCAACATCTATGTCCGAAGTGTCCATGTTAAGAATAAGCTGCTGAGTAGCAATCTTTGAGCGGATTGCTTATCTTATATTACATTTAAAATTTATTATGAATATCAGATAAAAAATTCCCTTGCTACCATAAGTTATCTTTTCTTATAGCTTTAGAGTTGCAAATTTTATTAATATGGCTATAAGAAGAGAATAAGTCAGTATAGAAACCCCCCAAAAGCTACAAAAGTTTATATATTTAATATTTTGTTCGAACGATCTTTTCTCTTTATTTTAATTTAATCCTACGAAAAGAAACTAGGTGCACTATCATTTTTAAAAGAAAAAGTAATGCATCCGAAATCTACGCTGTGATAACTTTTATTTTGTGATCAAGAACTGGTGTTCATGAAGTATGGAGTTTTATGTATTTTTGTAAACGTTTGCATGCATGTTGTGTAAGAGTTGCTCACGTTTGATTTTTCCCAAAAATGCTCGCTGCATAATTTTTCCCAAATATACAAACGAATATTACACTAATAAATGTTTATGCAACTAATTTATCATCTATAAATTTAAAATTTGTATAAAATGTAGTAACCATGTGATATATTTTTTCTATTATTTTCCTTAACGCATTAATTCATAAATCTAGATTTATGATTTAATGTATTACTTTTTTGTTGTAAATTTATTAAGTAATAGATAGATATTGCAGTTGTTTTAAACAAAAACCTTTTAAAATAAGATATATTCAGGTTTTGAATGAAAAAAATTAATTTTTGTTACATGACATATAATATATCTATGATGCAATTTCGGACAAACCTTCAGTAGCTCTCTGCTGATTTTGGAAATAGTAGATTTGCTATGCGCTTTCAAATTATTGATTTTTGTTGACAACCGTAGCACATGCAAACTCATAAATATAAACTAACTTTGAAACTTTTCTGGCCAAGGTAAGCGATTTTAAATATTTACCAGCTGTTCAAGTAAACCATTTATGTGTTAAAGTGGTCATTCCACATTTTTTTAGACAAATCTACTACTTTGTGCTGATATATACTCTATTTTAAGTAACAAACGTAAAGATTTTCTGTTGCATATTTTTTGATAAAATATCTATTATGATTTCCATTCTCATAAACAAAGTAATCAACAATCGAAAAGCAATTCATAAAAATAGCAATTAAATTGAAAAATTATACGTCGATACCAAGCACAAAATGAAAAAAAAATCTTTGAATAACATTTTTACAGAAATCGTCTGTAACTAAATAAGTGTCACATTTATTTATCTTTAAAAATAAAGAAAAATTTCTACAAACAAGACTTTTTCCGTAAATGAAAGTTATTTTGGAAACATTGATGTTTATCAATTATTTTTCCACTCACAAGAGTCAAAAAGAAATATTTGAAAATCATTAAATTATTTCATTTCCGTTACAATAATTTTGAATGTATTAATTAAACATTCTCTCAGATTATGATTTATTGAATGGAATTAATTAAATCAAGCTCTTATTTCCCAGAAAAACTTCTTTCACTTGAAAATTATTATAAATTCCGTGTCACTCATATTTCACTGCTGCAGAAAGGCAGATTGGA
>JAPMOR010068990.1:487458-498463 GCA_026543865.1 Argiope aurantia | reverse complement strand
TTTTCTCACTGAAAATTGTGGATATTGTGCAAATACACCAATGATTTGCATAGCACTGTGGAGCAAAAGTTAGGAAGTACAGGTCTTTGTTTCTGAGCTTACGCAACCGACGATTAATTCTCATAACTTTGAGAATGACAACATTCTCCTTTTGTATTTGTGTTTTAACCAGTGGGAGTGGTCTCACCGAAACTTTCTCGCATACTCTTCAATATAGGTCTTATACCTGCCCCGCCCTCCATAAAATTGTGGATTGTATAAATTCACGGATGACTTGCATGGTATTGACGAACAATAATTACAAAATACACATCTTTGTGAAAATTTTTTATTTTTATTTAATCTATGGTGAGAATATATGTTTTGGATGCCTTTCTGCCGACCGAATGAAACCAACATTTGCCATGGAACTACAATTGTAATTACAAAATAATATACTCAATTTCATTGATTGAATTATTGCGTTTCTGAGCTATAGTGTTAAAGGCATACAAAAGAACATATCGAACAAATGGTCAACGTCTTGACGATTTGGTTCCAAATTTGATATGAATCACGATTTACATTCTAAATCTGTGCACCAAATTTTATCCATCTAGTTTTTTACATTTTCTAGAAGTTATGCTCACTTGAACACAAACATACTCGAACACTCGGTTCACGAACAATCGAACATATAGACTTCTTCTGAATGAATTTCGTTCAAAAAAAGAAAAAAAATTACAAATTTGGCGTAAAATCCATGTATTCAACTTCATCCATATAGCTCAAAGTGTTTTTGTAGTATTATCATTTTTAATATTTGAATTTGCAAATTTAGTGTGAAGTCCATATACCAAATTTTATTCATTTTTGAGATATCGTGTTCATACACAAAGATAATTAGAAAAATAAAATGTGTTTTTATTATTCAGGGAAGTCTGAATCATGGAAAATTGTTTAAATTTCGATTTCAAATTTTCTGATTATTACTATACTGACTGACGATAGTTTCGCTTTTTATACTTCGTATACAAGGAAATAAAATAGGGCAAATTCAATAGCTGATTAAAATTAGCAAATTTTGTCCGTATACCAAATTTAATGTTTGTGACTTTTTATGTAACTTCGTTATATATAGAAATACATATAAGCAAATAGCAAGTCACCCTTTTGAGGGATTTAGCCCAAAATTAGGTATAAATTTGTTTACATTAGATATTTACCTCTAATAACAAGCAATACTTGAAATGTTTTTGAATAGATATACACGCGAATGGACAGAGGAACAGGCATAATTTCAAAAATCTGTAATTAGAATAATAAATCCATATGCCGAATTTTATCTGTCTAGCTCGCAGTGCTTTGAAATCATCGCGTTCACAAGTGCATAAACAGCTGGACAGGCTTTCTTTGAAAGGATTTTATTCGAAGCTCTTGATTTATCTGGATTTTTTTGATAGGAAAATCATATATCAAATTTAATCCATATGTTTCGTTTTTTGTATTTTTCAGTTATCGTGTTTACAGAAGACAATTAAAAAAACAAATTCCAAAATTACGATGAAAAAAAATTCCAAAGAATACCCAAAAAATAAATATTAACTTCACTTACATTTAGAGGTCGATTCTTGAGTGGAGTCTTCACTTTCTCCTTATTTATTTAAATAAGAGAAAATATTGTTATGAATTTTTAACAAAATACTTATTTACCCTTAAATCGAGAATAATTCTAATTTCATAAAATAACTTTGCTTAATTTATGTTTCTGATTATGTTTCTGATTCATATACTAGTTTTGAAATAAAATTTGATGTTTTTGGAAAAGGCGCTAACCCCATAATTTTTTTTTCATAGGTTAGACCAAAACAATTTTTTTCCCCTGAAGAGCACGTTGCTGCATTTTTTAATGAATATCTCAGCGAAATTCAACAGGTGGTTTATTATCCGAGGTATTATATTCTTTCTGGAATTCCCCTTATTAGTTTTTTTATTTCATTTTTTACAAAAATAGAAAGAAATTTCATGCGAATAATTCCTTTAAACATATTTTTAAATAAAATTTAATCAGTTTCTTCTAGGAAAACCTAGGAAGAATTAAAAAAAAAAAAAGGGGAGAAAAATTTCTAATTCTTTACCAAATTATCAAAATTTTATTTTCTTAAAACTTAGTTGAAGATCCTCATTTCTGTTAGCAGTAATGCTGAACGATTCAGAGAGATTGTTTTTAACTACTTTCTAAGACTCTAATAAGCTCGATCTTTACTCCCAAAAAATTCCAAGGGAATTTTGATTATAAATCAATATACCTAACATTTTGAAATTTAAACTAATCGGAATGCTGACTTGGATGAAGCGATCAACTTTTCTCATGGTCAAATTTTAACTTTTCAACTTATAAAATTTTCTATTAGATTACAATCGTGAAAATAATGTAATCTATTAGATTACATTATTTTCAATGAAGAAATACTCATTGAAAATTCCTGCATTCTAGCTTCTCACATTTTTTTATATGACTGTACAAAACACAAACACTTTTATAAACTAGAAATATAGCTAAATCAGAGTAGTTTTGAATGTTTGGTAGAATTATTTATTTTTGCATTTCACATGCCTTTGTCTTTTATTTAAAAAAAGACAAGGCATGAAAATGCAGATTATTTGGGGTCATTAAATTTTAACTCGTTTATTAAAAAGAGTTTTATTAAAAATTATGTTTTCTCTGACGGAACTTTTTTTTCTTTTTAAAAATGCTTTATACAATAATTTCTAACTAGGAACTATTAACTAGGAATTCGTACTCAATTTAAATACTTTGAATATTATGATTAAATACTGTGTGAAATTTCTAAGAAAAGATTGATAGTATATATATATTTCCAAATATTTTAAAAAAATCTTATAAAATTACCAAAAATCCCTTGCTTACAAGAAGACAGACGGCGGTAATAGTTCAGACTTGAAGCTGATATTCATGTTTAAAATTTTTTATCATGAATGACTTTTGATATATATGAAAATTAATCATGTTAATTTCTAAATTCATTTGATTTGTTTACATCTTATTCCTTTATATTCCCTTTTTCATGGGGGGATTATGACGAAGAAAAAAAATTTACCCACTAGTTTGTCTTCAAACATTGAAGGCTAGAATATATGCTTTGTCTAGCTTTCCAGAATAAACATGAACATGAGAATGACCCCAACATGAAGTAAAATGCGTATCTGAAATGGTGATTGATTTGCAAATTATTTTCTTTTCTGAAAACTTTTCAGGCAGTATACTGATGCATTTGTGAAATTTAAGTTGTATTCACAAACTATTATTTCTAGATTCGTATTGTTTTTACAGATATTTCATATAGAAATTCATATATGTATATTTAGCGATAACAATTTAACTTTTTTTTAACGAATAATTTTTTTAATCAGCAGATCTGAAATTTTAAATAGTAATTTTGTTGATTAAAAATATGATATTTATACTACATATCACAGTTTTTTTTTACAATTTAGGCAGTTATGCAATCGAAAAAAAACCCTCTCGAAATATACAGTTGTTTTCATAGATTTTTGAGATCATGATGACAGTTATTTCAAAGTTGTTTTCATTAATTTTTGCTTCCACAATTTACAGTTAGAAAACAAATCTTTTCTGCAATTTTTCAAACTTATATTTGCTTCATAAATTGAGCTCTTAAGGATTGGAAATATCTCAATCTTATCTTTTATAGAAAATTTTGTGATAATAATTTTGAAAAAAAAATAATTCATTTGTTAGTTGGCTTCATACTGCATAAGTGAGTCCAATTGTTCTTTTAAAGCAGTTTTTCTAAAATAAAATGGTTTCATAATGGATTCCATTAAAATTTATAAACTTTCGTTTTTAATGTCGTTTTATGATTGAATGTTTTTAAATATCACCTATTAATACTTTAAATGAGGATAATAAGTGATATCAACGTCTGTGAAATACTAAAAAAAATCTATCACGATTCAGGTTTATAACCTTTTCCCCTCTTGGTATCTCCATAATAGCAGAGAAGAGTGAAATGATGCCAACCGTCAAACAGTAATTCTTTTTGATAATAAGCATAGTAGAAATAACAATAATCAGCTACCGAAAAAGAAAAAACAACAACTAATAATAAAAGGCGAAGTAGAATTAAAAATGCAGCCAATCCGAAGCGTGTTCTAATCAACTGGTCTCATGTCTGACTTCGAATTTTTAGCAATTAGCATACCCGATTAGGATTCTGAGTTTGGAAGACGTTGTACCCGAATGCTTCTATTTTTCGCTTCTTTCTTTCCTTTATTTTTGTGGACTTTTTTTTTCCTTTCGTGGACGCCTAGATATGTTTTGTTTGGATACGTTTACAGTTTTGAAAAAACTCGAATAGAGAAAAAAAAGTAAAAAAGAAATTGCAAGGTTAGAAGGTCGTTGCCCGCCACTGTAGACGAATTTCGAAGCTTTCTGCCTCGAAGCTAGATGGCGTGATTTAGTTTGTGAGTGAAAGTGATAGTTTTTTTCTTTCTGCTTTGATTCTACGATTTAGGGTTAATGTCATAACACTGATACTTACTGATAGCGTAAAACTGTTGGTGATATTATGGCTGCCTCAGGTGTTGGACTGCTGTAATTTCACGTGTCTACATTAAAGAGAGGTGAAATCAGAGACATGTTTTGAATGAAAAAATAAGTAATCAGATCGCACTGAACTATTCTTATGAAACAAGCATTTGAGGAATCATTTTTTGATATTTTGGATTGAATCACGAACTTGAATAATCTTTTATTACAAATATAAATCATAATTGCGACACGAAATATTATGCAAGTGATAGATTGCAGAAGAAATTTTAACATTTCGTCATTTTATTTTGATTACAGAAGAATTTTTAGATTTCCTTCCTTACGTATTTGAAGAAAAATTGACTAGTTCAATTTCCTTTTCATCTGCCATTCCTTTCCTTTTTTTCTATTAGCTATAAATAGAATGTTATGCTAATGTTATGCTATAATAGAATGTTATCCTTTCCTTTTTTTCTATTAGCTATAAATAGAATGTTATGCTATTAAATTAAAAAAAAAGATTTTTTTTTTCAATTTTAATTTTTTTATTAATAAATGAGATGAATACATGAAAAATAAAAATTGTTAGATATTTACTGCTTATAAAATTACAAAGATAACAAATTGCATAAGCAGAAGAAAGCAATTTTAATTTTCAATTTTCTGCATTTCGACTTCATGTGAAATGAGTGCGAGTTGGATATATAAATTAAATGATAGCGAAATCATGTAATGCTTTAAAATATTCAATAAGTGTTTATATAATTTATGTAGTTACAATTTACTTTTATTCTGTATAACTTAAATGACATTTACTAAAGATTCTTTTGTACTATGCAAACTTTTACGATCTTACATCGAATTATAACATTTGCTTTAGATCTGGCCTTGTGGATAGTTATGATAAATAATTAAACTTTTAAAAACCAATTCGAATGGGCTTTCTCCAGAAATAATAAATATTTATGCTAAAATTGTCATTAGTATAATGTTCATCGTTAACATCATAAATATAAAAAAATGTATGCATTTGAAATGAAAAATCAAAATTATTCCCATAGCCAATTTTATAAATATTATCTTTCAAGACTTTTTGACATTTTAAAGTTTTTTTTTTCATTTTTGTTTTTATATAGCCACTATAATGCATTATTATTTTAGTGAAATATTAAGTACGGTTTCAAAGCACGGATGTTCGATAAAGAAAGTAATATCAATTGACACAGTTAAAACAAAGCTTTTTCAAATACAGTCAAATTTCTATTTAATAAATATCGTCATTCCACTTATAAATTTCGTTATATAGAAAATTGGTCAAACATTTGTGCATTAAGTTATAAAAATGGAAAACCTGAATGGCTGAATTTTATTTATTCACTTTAGTGACTATAATCACACCTACTTCAAGTAGGAAAAATATCGTAATTCTATTTTATATATGTTTATTAGAAAGCAAATTTTCAATAAAATTTTCACATTTTAATAAAGATTGAAAAACATTATCTAAAATATTTTTAAACCTCTCGAATTGTTATCATATGCTCATAGCATTTCCCGCGTGAAGTTTTTTAAATAACTTCACAATCCTTTTTATTTGGAACAGGAGAGTTCTTCATTACATTTCGTAACATTTTGCGATGTGCCATGCTCAGCAGGATATTCAACTTTCTCATTGTCTTCAACATATCTATATCTATATCTATATCTATACTTATAATAAAGCTCAATGTGTGTGTGTGTGTGTGTGTGTGTTGGCGCTCTACAGACCAGACCATTCAACCTACAGCCACCAAATTTGGCACGTGTATACCTTGGAGGCCGGGAATGTACACATGGGGGTTATTTTTTCGAATTTTTAACTAGAATTTTATTTATTTAAAAATTAAGCGAAATTTTGACGTGTTTCTGCTATAACTGCCAAAAATATTACCGCACAAAAAAGATTTTTACATGAAGTTAAAGATAAAAAATTTATCTTTTAAATGATACTACTGTTTTAATCTTAAAATTAAATTTCTATTTTTAATGAATTTTTAAATGAATATTTTAACTATGTATTTCAATAATTTTTTTCGTCAAAAATAAAAATGAGGATTAAGCACGTTTCGCATTCATGAGAAAAAAATAGCTTTTTTCAACGTGTTGCCATCACATTGATTAAAGCTCTAACTGAAAATAAATTAAATCTTTTTGGAAATGAAATCTGCAAAATTATAATTTTCGGCAAGTGTCTGTAAGAAATGAAACAAATATGAAATATTATTTTTTTCTAAAAAATAAATTCAAGAAAAATTATTTTATGATCTTTTACACTCTCTATACAGGGTGTTTATTCAGTCACGGATCCATTTTGATATTTAATGACTCATAAAATAATGAAGATGTAAACAAACTTATGGCATTTATTGATGGAATAATTCATATATTTTCCTTTTCAGGTTTGAATATTTTTACTTTTGTAAATATCGTCTGCGCGTGTTTTTAATTTCAGATAATTTCATTTTCCAGTCTAAATATCTGTACTTTTCAAAATATCGTCTGCTTATTAATTGCATTTTTCTCTCTTTTGTTTTTGGCAACTATTGAAATGTTATGTTTACTATTGATATGTTTGCTCTATGTAGTACTTTTGTATGTGATGTTTTATTCGATCAGATATTAAGGAGAATGCATACACCACAAGAGAAAGCACAGATTTTATGATGGTCATAGAGTTAATTTCCAATCAACTAAATCACTGACTTTTAAGACTTATTTTCAAATCACTTAAACTGACTGATTTATGAAGATTTGAATATCACTATTCAATAAAAAAAGGATAATTTTAGATTTTTCATCGATCGTTTCAAAGAAAATACGCCAATCAGCGCGCAGGTTTCTCAAGATTAATTGGCCTAAGATTATGAAAATGGTGAGTTTTTCTAAATTTTTAACATTTAAAACTTCATAAATAAGTCTTAGTTGATCGTGGAAAATAGAAACATTCATTCATTTATTTAAAATTTGGTATGTCTAGAATATTTATCAGCATATGATACCTTACTGCATTAAATTTAGACTTCATAATTTTTGAAATATATTTATAGGCCGGAACAAAATATTATTATTGATTTCATTTCAATCCTTTTGAAAGCAAAACTAAAAACTGAATTTTATGCTGAATCTAAGAAATTTTTGTTGAATTATTGTTTGAGATTTTATATAAATTATGAAAAATATTTTGTAGCTCACATAACACTTATATACCGAGCGATTCTGTTTGCAATGCTCATATTCAATAATAATAAATAAATAACAATAACGATGATAAATAAAATAAAACGCTTGGTTTTATTAAAAAATATCTTTATATTAATTGCTATTTCATCATTTCCACTTTAAATTAAAGTTGAAGTTTTACCGGAAATGACAACAAATTAGCAAAATATATATAGTAAATTGAACGAAACGATCTAAACAACAGTATAAGTTTGGTATGACTATCAAAATTTGAAGATTAAAAATGTTTTGTTTGAGAATCTATTAAGCGACCAGTTACTTAAAATATTTAATTGAAAATTGTAGCGAGCGGTAATACTGGCGAACCGGCTAGTCGCCAAAGGCGGCTAGTAGAAAATAAAACAGCTCTATGCTTTTCAAATATCATTTTCCATTGCAGTCGACTTGGTTCGTTTTGCTGGAATTTCGATAAAGGAAAATCATGCAATATTGAATGAAATCCTCCACCCCCCCCCCAAAAAAAAATCGAAAAATAATTAGGAACATTTTTTAAAATAGAAAAGTGTTCCAAATTGGGCATAGTTTCCGCAACAGGGAGAATAAGTAACATGTAAAAGCCATACCAAGTTGAGGTTCTATAAAAATACTCATTAAAAAACTTTGATAAAAAGGAGCTCGTTGAATAGAGACTCTACTATACAAGCAAATGAGTGATTATTTTGACTACTAAAAGATTTTCTATATTGTTATAGATTTGGAAACAAGCTAAGAAATCCGTATTAGATTTATCCTGGAGATTGTTTCATAGTTAATATTCTCATGATATACATTGATATAGTTGCCTTAGTAGAGATTAAAATTAAGCTGGAAATGTAATTTAAATATTTTTTTTAACATTCTAACAAGGAAATGAATGCTAATTCCTTACATGAAAAAAATGGGAAAGAAATGTACTTCTCTACATAAATATGAAATATTCCATTATTATTAGACAAAGGTAAGAATCAGAAAATGAATCATTCATTAAGAGAAAGAGAGTTTGATTAAAGCTAACAGATATTTGGTCTAATCTATAATTATTTAAACAATTAATTTTAGCAATATTACCCAAGAATTTTTTTTTTGAATTAAAAAAGCAAACGTCTTTCAGTAAGTATTATAAATACTTACGAAGTGATACTTATAAGCGAAAATATAATATCAAGTCACAGACTTCATTTCATCTTCGCATGTTATTGCTTATCTATCTGCTTCTAGCAAAAGAAAAATGTTTCCACCTTGTTGTATAGAAATAAGAAAAATTCATAAATTAAAACATTCAATTCAATACAAATGTCAATAAAAATTTCAGTTGTTAATTAGAAGTCAAACTACCCTTTTACATAGCAAAAAAGTGTGTTCGATATCCCATTTTTCTCCAAAATTCCATATTACGTATTCATATATGTCATATAGCGTATCCTCGTCCAGTCATTCCTCAAGCAGATTGGTTTTGCGAATAAAATATTGCTGAATTTGCTGTTAAATCTGCAAGTAAGATTAAATATTTTTTTCATATTGCCAAAAATAGTGTTGTCTCAAATTAAAATTTTCGAAAGTGACTCACCAAAACTGCCCCGCACACTCTCTAATAAATGTATTTGTATATTATTAACTGCATGCCAATGGTGAAAGTACTTACGAAAGTGCTATTAACGTGCGAGCTTTGACGATATTCTTAGTTATTAATTGCTGGGATACGGTTACGCTATACAAGTTCTAGATCACTGAATACGCATTTTGGACGCTTTTTTCCCCTCCCGATAGATTGCCATCAAAATTTGACATAAAACTGCAATTGCAGCTCCAAAAAATCACATCGAAAGCACATATATTTAAATCATGCTTTAAATGATCGAGTTTAAATGCTTGTGAAAGTACAGTCCGACAGATGAATAACTCCTTGACGTATTTTATTCTAAATTTTATAGATATCTATATCTTAGACGTTAAATTTGTGCACCAAATTTTGGTCATCCGGTTCTCTTCGCTTTGCAGTTACTGAGTTCACTCGAAGAACCATCCAGCTTTATTTCTTCTAAAGGCATTTCATTAAAAATTTGACAGAAATGTACTAATTTGGAGTACAGATCATATACCAAATTTTATTCATATAATACTAAGTGTTTCTGAATTAACAGACAGATAAAGAGGCAGGGAGACGCAATTTCAAAAATTTATTTTTCTGTCTAAGCGTGATCTGAAACATAAAGATTCGTCAAAATTTTTAACAGTTACAATACTTACATACTTCGTATATAAAAAGTAAAAATCTACCTAAATTAATTTCTTTTCCGTTTTACATCTCTTTTTTGCTTTAAAATATACTATGTAATTTGTTTAAAGTCTATAGAAGAATAGACCTTATGCACACACAATAGGAAAATTTAAAAGAAAATAATAAAATGCAGGGTGCGACTTCTAACGAGTAAAAACAGAAGTTTCCTCCTACATAAAAAAGAGAGATAAAAGAGAAAGTTCGAATTACGCCCTTAACCGTGAAAAAGAATCTCACTATCGTAAAAAATTTCTGGAATCGAATACATGTATCGTTTGTGTGATAGAGATGGAATGCATACATGGATAAAGTCCTTTTTTTTGTTGTTTATACTAAGGTGACCTTCGAATGGCCATCTAATCGTACAGAGTATAAACGTTTCTCCCTTATTTTAACATGCATAGAATTATCAGAATTCTTATAAAAATATGTGTGTAATAGAATTATTCAGAAAAACCTAACCGTATTAATGTATCTGATGCATAAAAATAAGAAAATAAAATACATACAAATGTACTGTATCGGGAGAACGGATATGTTGCACTTTTACATTAAGTCAGGGTTATTATCTCATTGATAATCTTTTCTATGAAATGCTTTTCTCGGATTCGGTTAATTAGATATACGAAATACTCTAAGATATACACTGCATATATAAATCTATACTTATAATAAAGCTCAATGTGTGTGTGTGTGTTGGCGCCCTACAGGCCAGACCATTCAACCTACAGCTACCAAATTTGGCACATGTATACCTTGGAGGCCGGGAATGTGCACCTCGGGGTTATTTTTTCGAATTTTTAATTAGAATTTTATTTATTTAAAAATTAAGCAAAATTTTGGCGTGTTTCTGCTATAACTTCCGAAAATATTACCGCACAAAAAAGATTTTTGCATCAAGTTAAAGACCAAAA
>JAPMOR010068990.1:382773-487358 GCA_026543865.1 Argiope aurantia | reverse complement strand
AGGCAAGTTTTGTTTAATATGAACAGGATATCCATTCAAATCAGGGCCATACAGCTAATTTGAAAACCTTTAGTAATAGATACAGATCAGCTAAAATGGTCAAAATGGAAAATGATTATATTTTGTGTAACTTTTCAATAAATGCTCTAATAAATAACGAATTTTTGATTCTACATAAAGCTTCTGCTGTGGAAATCACGAATAACAAAATGTTCTTGAAACACCAATATTTTAAATAAAAAGAGTTAATTTCCAATCAACTAAATCAATCACTTAAACTGACTGATTTATGAAAATTTGAATATCACTATTCAATAAAAAAAGGATAATTTTCGATTTTCCAACGATCGTTTCAAAGAAAATAGGCCAATCAGCGCGCAGGTTTTTCAAGATTAATTGGCCTAAGATTATGAAAATGTTGAGTTTTTCTAAATTTTTAACATTCAAAGTTTCATAAATCTGTCTTAGTTGATCGTGGAAAATAGAAATATTTTTTCATTTATTTAAAATTTGGTGTGTCCAGAATATTTCTCAGAACATGATACCTTACTGCATTAAATTTAGACTTCATGATTTTTGAAATATATTTATAGGCCGGAACAAAATATTATTATTGATTTCATTTCAATCCTTTTGAAAGCAAAACTAAAAACTGAATTTTATGCAGAATCTGAGAAATTTTTGTTGAATTATTCTTTGAGATATTACATGAATTATAAAAAATGTTTTGTAGTTCACGTAAGACTTAAATATCGAGCGATTCTGTTTGCAGTACTCATATTCAATAATAATAAATAAATAAATAATAATAAAAATGATAAATAAATGTTCTGAACTGTTTACAAAATTTTAAAAAAATATTATCGCTGTAACAATAAATATTATAACGTATTATAACATCTATACATAATATATATAATAAACATCAATGTATTATGTGATAATAATACATTAAAGTATATAATACACAAGGTATATAATAATAAGGTATTATGTAAATTTCTGCGCAATGCTTTATCTGATATTTTCCATTCTTTTAACCTCTTTTATACACAAAACTTTTTTTGTTAAAATTATAAGATAAAGAGAAAAAAATTTAAAAGGGATATCAAATTTTAGCACGAAACGCTTGCCATGGTTAGGGTTTAGGCTTGATTCATATATCTTTATTTTATTTTTAAAATTTGTTCTTAATTATATAGCAGTGATGACATGCGTACAAACAAGGCATTTAATATTATCACAATGCTCGTATACATGAACTGAATAACTAAAACATTGAAAAGTTTTAGCACTTGAATGTATCTGAAAACAATTTTAACTTTATTAAAATTAGAGAAAAAAAAGGAATTATGAAAATATAATTAATATTACTAAAAAGGCATTTAAAAAATGAAAGAAGCGTAAAATTTTTTGTGTAATAATATACTCCGAAAATATTGGGTAAAAAAAAACTTTAGCATTTCACTTTATTTTTAATTAAAAACCTAATCGAAATTTAAAAAAAAAGTTTTTTCTTTGTAAGTACAAAATACTTTAGAAAAATGTGCAAATTTGCAAATTCGGTATTTTTTTGTGCACTGATCCATTTAGCAGAATATTTTGTACAATTTTTTTGGCAGACGAATTTCATGATTCAATTCGAAGACAATATTTTTTCCTATAACTATTAGCCCGTTAAAACAGAATAAATGATCAACATACCATCAGAAAATAGGAAATAGCTTGATACAATCTTTTACTACATTACATTATTTAAATATTGTCAAGGGAAATTAAATAGCAGGCTGTAAAGTCAATGTCTTGAATCATTAACTTAAAATCTAATTAAAAAAAATCTGCGTCCTGTCAAGCCGAATCTTAATTACATACTTAATGAGGAAATAAATATATATTTACAATTAATTACACAACGTCGTAAGCCCGAATATTCGGAAGATTTCAACGCGAAACTTCTAATTGGTTTTACTAGCTCTTTGGAATAAACTGAGGGAAATGAAAAGAAAAAGATTGATGATGCAAGAGGAAAACAATTATAAACCCGTAGAATGTGATAGAAAATGGAGAAAACGTTTTGCAATGGTCTTTAAGAATATTTTCCTTTTTTTTGTATAGGGTAGAAATGTATTGCTATTTTAACTTTTTCTGTAGAATTTTTGAAAATTTAAATTAGCCTAAAAGAATCAAAGAAAAATACAGGTGGTCATTTTAAAAGTTCAGCCAAAATATCACATTTCTTTTATCTAATCCATTTTGATTTTAAAATAAAATATTCACAGACAAATATAATTCTAAAAGTACTTTTTGGGGTTCATAAAAGCATGGAAATTAATCTAAACTATCATAGGAGTTTGAAGTTTTTGACGAATACGAAATTTTCACTTTACATCCTTCATATAAGAAAAAATAAGAACAGAATAAATAAACATTTCCACAAAAATTAATTACACTCTATAACTTGAAATTTTCTCCAGAAAATTTTAACTTTCTTTTTACAATTTTTCAATAATATATTTAAAACAATGCTGAATATAAAAAGAATCTTTGCAGAACGACATTAATACAATTTTTTAAAAAAGAAAAACAGAGTTGATACGTTTCGATGAATATATACGATATCTGAAGCACAGGATGGCCATGCAATAAATTTCCTGTTTGAAAGTATCAACAGTTAACACTAATGGACGGAATGAAACTTATTTTCATTTATATACAGTTGAAGCTTTGTGAAAATAAATCTCGAGGAAAAAATATTAACGAAAATCATCGAATGAGGGAGATTTTGGAGCAATCACAGCGAAAATGTGTGAACGCGTGGAAAATGGATTATGCAAAATCTTATTAATCGAGAGATAAAAAAATGGACATTTAAAAAATAATAGCATACAGTATGGACTTCACGGAAAATAATGTTTTAATAGTAGGCATTAGGGCTTCCAAGACATGTAACATTTCCAACGTGTTGATCTTCATTTTATATAAGATATTGCTTTGATGAATTTCGTTACATTATTCATTTTTTTTGGCGAAATTCATTTATTCATATTTTTCACAATCTATATATGAAATTTAATTTTATTCTATTTATTAGTTTTAGTTTCAAATGCCTTCAAACAGAGAAAACAATTTTATGATATTTTACTTCAGTGTATATCTGTTATTTTATATCTTCATTGAAACATATTATATATGTTTACTAATATCTTTTTGTAACGATTTTTTTTGTATTCTGCATTGTTGTTAAATGCACTATTCAGTAATTGTCAATAAAATTAAAATTTCTAGGAGAAAATTTTATCGTATGTAAGTGCTGGTTTAAAATTGAATGTTTATTTACTCGGCTTTCATTGTATCTTTTAGGAAGTATGTAAAAAGAAAATTAGTCATAAAAATACTATCTTAGAGATCTAATGAAGTTTCATTTGTTTTTAACTTCTCTGAGACCGAAGGAAGTATTTTTCAAATTTGCTGCTGTGACACATTATTTCGAAAAATTGTCAAAATTAGTACGTACTTCTTGCACCAAAATTCTAAAATTTTGTTAAATTTTTGCGAAATCTGTCCATTTATGTGAATGAGAAATAGATAACTCAAAATTGGGACAAAATAAGTAAATTAGCTTTAATATTTGATCTACACATTTAAAATGTCTAGCCAAATTTCAAAAAACATAGAGTGTTTTTCTGTCTGTGTTATAAGTAAATTTGTCATATCTTCTCATCAAAATTATTGCTCTGTATCAAATTTTCAAGTCATTCAAATTATGTCAAAATGCTTAAAAGACTCTTTTCAAAATACTTGGAAGCTAAGTATAAAACGTGCTACATTGTGGAGGTAAACAAAAAAAGATATTCATTTGAATTTAATTTTGAATCTAATAGCTATATTGTGCAAATATTTGACAAGATAGTTATTAGATTCAAAAATCATTTGATATAAAAATTAATTATTAAATTAAATATATGATCTAATGGTGCAATGGAAGCCATGGAGCAGAAATTTGTCTCTGGAAGGAAATCATTTATAAATCATTATCATGACACTTCTTTTCCCGCAGTTTTAATCCGTTTCTCACTTGAAAAGTGAATCGGAAATTTAAATGAAAACCCTTGATTTAGCAACTTTTCAATGAGCTTTGGTATGGAGTTATATAGCAAATTACCGATTTGATTGCATAATTGAGGGAAAAGAGATTCTGTAAAATCAGATATCTAGTAAGTCATCAATTACTGCGGTTTGAATCGGAATGTTTTCTTCAGCAGTGAATGATACACAAGCTATGATACTTTTTACTGACAGATATTTATGTAATTTCCTCTTCAAGCTAATGATGGATGGGGTATATTTTCTGCATAATCTTTTCATTCTGATAATATACCTTGCAATGCTCGTCATTTCATTCAATTTGGAAATGCAAGGCATTGCAAAGATGACAGATGTTGTTCATTAACATCAAAATTTGAAATTTTGTTTATATCTAAACAGAAATATATCCCCCAACATATATTTTCTCGGAATTATTAAGTTACCATTGTTAAGCTAAGTATTCTTCTTGTATGGTCATTGTCAATGCTTTGGTTTTCAATGTTAAGATATATAATTGGTATATAATTTTAATCTTAAAAGTTTTTTGCATCTATTTTTATCAATTTATATAAACATCACAAAGTAACGCTGTATTTAGCTACGTTAGCAATGACTACGATGTAACTTCTGTCTTGATACCAGCTTATGTGGTCTTCTTTTGGAAGAAGATGAAGTTCGAAATAAGTTAGAGAAAGGGGAAAAAAAGAATCTAGATTGATCACTCACTCAGTATATCTAATATAAATTAATTTCTTACATTTCGGCAGTGACGAAATCAAACGAATTTAGCGAAGCATTGATCAGAGGAGTTAACAAGTTCTTCAAGAAAAGATGCTTCCTTATATGGGATTACAAACAATTATGTTCAAATGTTATGTTCAATTCAAAGGACAAATATTCTTCGCCAATCCTTTAATCCTGTTGTATCAGCGCATCATATAGACATGAGATTATCGATTTTCAGTGTTATAAGTTAACATTTATTGTATAATTTGAAGCAAAAATTATACTTAGTCCACAAACATTTCAAAAATTTAAAAAAAAATCCTTCAAACAGCACATTTTTGAAACGAAGCTGCTATCTATTTAGATAATAAAAGGGAAAAAAAAAGCGTTAACCAGACATCATTCCCTCGATATTATATATCATTTTTATTAATCATATCAGCACATAATAAAAAACAAAGACAAATATATTTATGCATTTAAAATTGAAAATCCATTTGCTTGTATGTTTGAACCTCATATAATACCACACTCTTTGCTGGACTAGAGCGAAATATCGTACACATATTCCTTAGCATCTAGAAATATTTATTGCGTTATTAAAGAGCTTCTACTACACTTTAAAAGAGTTGAAATGGGGGTTGAAAGATTTTATGCTTTCCCGCGATATCTTCTGAACAATCCATTGCCACAAAAATTATTTTTGCACAATCTTAAAATTTAAACCAGTGTCAGCGGCTTCTCCTTAATTTTCTAGTAGACTTTCTAATAAAAATGTTATCACCCTCACAACATCTATAATTTTGGAGCTTTTTTAAGGCCATGAGACTTTACATGGCATTGGCGACCAATAGCTACGAAACATTGATCTATGGCTGGAATTCAGATTTTAAAATGAATCTATCGTGTGATCCTTGACGAGTTTTTGGCGATTAATATCTGTAGAATGCTGGTAATAGTATATACGAAAATCGAATTTATGTTTAGACGAGCCTTTTACAACTGACTGAAACCAACCCTTAGCTATAACTGTAGTCACTAAATCTCATAGGAAGATTTATACATTTAAGATATTACGTTTTTTAGTTATCATGCTCGTATGATTGTACAAGCACAGATGGACAAAGAATTAAACATTTTGATGGATTTAATTTCTTTTAAATTTGATAAGTAACTACACATTAAAGGTTAAATCTGAATATCAAAATTATAATTTCATCTATCCTGCTCTCAACGTTTTGTAGTTAACTTGTCAACATATATTCGAAAGTCATATACCAAATTTCATCAATCTAGATCAAAGGGGTTTTTGATTTTTATTTGCAGGCATTTCACAGACACAATGCCAAATATGTGTTTTCAGATTCAGGAAGATCTGAATCAAGAATGATTCGCCAGAATTTTTATTGAGAATTTTTTTTCACGATTACATTTCATTCTCTATAGTTCGAATGCAGGAGAGTAAAAATTAGATTTTAAGTGACATAATTTTATTTAAATTAGATTTTTATGTCACTAAAAATCTAATTTTTTTAAAAAATTAGATTTTCACATATAATTTTTTTCTAATTGAATGTCTATCTAATTTTAATCAATTTTTAAAATTATTTGTAATAAATTTTACAAAAATGTGATATGCTGTCCTTACATTTTTTAAACTGTTGACCTAATTTCATATTTGCTTTTAGCAAATCTTTAGCAGCCAATTAATTTAACACCGAAATAGGATACCACAATTTTTTTGACTGTTTTATTAACTTGTGTTTGTTGAATATTATTGCATTTAAAAATTAATAAACATAATTAAAATATTTTCATTCATTTATTATTCATTCTCTTATTGCATCTTACTGCTTGAAAATCATTTATTTGTGGATGATAAAAATTTCGTAATGGCTGGAATTGTATTATAATAGCTTGAAAATCATTTATTTGTGGGTGATCTAAATTTTGTAATGACTAGAATTGTATTTCAGTAGCAATTGTTAAAAAAGTGCACAATTATAATTTATAAGCCTTTTTACTATTGCAAACTTTCTGTAGCCGAATTCCCCACCTTAATTCCAACTTTATGTCCGAATTTCCAGCAGTCTATCAAGTCATTGATGATCTCACATTTCCGGAAAAATACTGCTATTGCTGATAAGCAATTTTTCAGTCTTTCAATCCTTGAAACGTTTATCGTTCAAATCACCGAAAGTTATTCACAGAATAGCTAAAAAAATCTCAATTAGTGTAAAACTAATCCAAAAGATTGTACTGGTTAAAACCCCAAGGCATTTAATATTTCTTGGAATGAAACAACGGATTTTCTCATAAAAACTATTCCAGAATCAAATTCTTATTTTGAAAGGATTGCAGTTGAAGATTTTATCAAAAATTATCAGACTATTTCACTTCAAAATATGTTCCAAACTTAACAAAATAGCAAGTACCAAGAAACTGTAGAGGACATCCCTTTCATTTTATACCTCACTCTATAACTTAAAAATGAAAGATGACATAATAATAATAAGTGTAATTATATGAATGGTTTTTAATTTGGCCCTAGTAAATAACTGAGGCCTAGATGACAACCCATATTTATACTCCTGCGACCAAGCATAATTTTAATCTCTAATTAATATCGTCTGCATTAGTTTTTTTTCAAAAACTAGTTTTTAATAAGTGCCATCTTGACGTATAACCATTTTGACAATAACAATTTTTTGAAATTAGGGCATAGTATTTTTTTTCCCAAAAGATTTTGATTTTTATATATTTTTTGAAAAAAAATAAATAAAAGAAACTTTTAAGTTTCTGATTTAAAGAGACTATTTTCTCTTGATATTGTTTATGCCTTAAGTGGAAATTTAATCTCTCATATACGATACTATGAAACTAGAAACTATGTTCTCCGATGGGCAATTGTAAATAGTTAGATTCCATAGAGAGAAATAAAAATAGTTAGATTCCATAGAAAGAAATAGTTACATATGCACACTAAATACTAATATTAAAAGTCTCTTTTATCCTGATTCTTTGGAGTAGTAATAATTAATTAGGGTTTAAGTTAAAGTCACTTACAATTAATATGAAAAATTCTACGAATTAGAATTATATATGTTCTTTTATTTAAATACACAATGAGTGAATAGACACAGATGGAGCTGCAGGAAGTGACTAATAAAAAAAAAATATTTTTAATTATTATAAAAATGTCAAATCATACACAATTATTTGTTTAATAACTATAAAAAATTTTATAATATAATTATATTAAAAATAATACTACTATAATGTGATTAAAATAATATTAATTATATAAAATAAGTTCTTAAGAATAATTTTTAAAATAATATGCTGGGATTCTAATATTCACGAAGTTAAAAAAATATTGTGTAATTTTACTCATTCATGTACTCCGGAATTAATAACTATTTTGGAAGTCGCTTATTATTTATAAAAAAAAGTCTTCTTAAATAAAAATATATATTTTTGTAATAAATTTTGAAAATAATATTAAACGTTGTTTAATCTTATTTTCAAATCTTGTTAATCTTGTATTACTACACATATCTGCTCCACATTAATTCAAAATTGTTTCACTTTTTACTAAGCACTCATCCAATTCATCTTACTTTCTTTTCACTTTCTCCTTTGCAGATGATAACCTGTTTTAATAGCAAATGATTTTATGACTAAAGAATTATTTTTAATGTTAACGAGTTAATCGATATTTAATTTTAATCGATTTATCTACTGTAACCATTATAATGCTGAAAAGAAACTATGAGTGCTAATTAAAAAATATTTATGATAATTACAATAAGAAAATATTTTAATAAATATAATATGCATATCTTTACGATAAGCTGTTGCTTTATATATTGAATCTTTATAAAAAGTTTATTATTGAAAAATTATCCAGACCATAAGAAGAAGAAGCATTCTTTTATATTGCAAATGTAGGAAATGAATTGGTGAGCATAGTTTGTTTATTAAGCGTAATAGAACAGTATGTTATGATTTGGATATTTTTTTATTAATTTATGTTTGGAATATGTTTTATTATGTTATGTTTTATTATGTGGAATTAGAATTTTTTCTTTAGAATGGAAAGAAAGTGATTTTGAAAACAGTACTTAGAGTTCATAAATAATCTTGAATATAAAACTGAAAAACATAAGCAAAATAAAGCGAACTAAGATTTCAGTTTTAAAAGATATGTCAAATAAAGAAGGCTTTTATTTGTTGTTAACTTTTTGATTTAATACTGACACAGTATTCAAAATCACAAAATTCTTCAAAACTGAATTCTTTAGTAAAACCTAAAAAATTTTTTAAATATTTTTTAATGATCTTCTAGTTTCTCAAAAATAAAACAGCTTATTTATTAAAATTTAAAAACTTTAATTACTAATCATTAAATCTTAACTTTTTAAAAAGTTTTATTATATAAAATTATATTAATTTATATATTTTAAATAATTATATTATTTTCTGCTTTTATTTGTTGTCAATTTTTCACTTTAGTATTTGTTAACAAATTGTCGTAAATCATAAAAGTCTTCAGAGCTGCAATAAATTAAGCAAAATATTTTTTCAGTGCTCTTTTACTTAAAAAAAATAACGGCAGATTTATTAAAATTTAAAAACTTTAATTATATAACTTTAAAATTTAACTTATTTTAAACTTTATTATATAAAATTATATTAATTTGTATATTTTAAATAAATATAATATTTTCTGTCAATATAATTCCATGATTGAAACAATATTTTCTAAGAAAACAATTATTTTAACATCTTTAATTTCTTAGAAAAAACGGGATAAATTTTTTACTATTAGAATCTGTTAAATTTCAACTTAACATCTATTTAATATATCATGAAAAATTCTAAAAATATATTTCTGGACATTTTAGTTTGGATGTTATTAAAAGTCGTTTGATGTTATTATCATTTACTAATAAAAATATTTTAAAGTAATATAATAATCGTCTGCTAATGTTTCTTTATCAAGAAAATTATTAAGATTTTACTGATGGCTATTTGTTTTTGTAATTTTATGCGAACTTATATGAAATCTCATATTTATTTATTAATGACCGTTTTGGCTACCAGCCAGTTCTTCTGGAATATCGACTTCTTGACTTTTAAATTATTAATATGAACTGTATTTAAAAATTTTTATTTATCAGTTGATAATATTGAAAAATGTTAATTTAATAGAGTCACTCTGCAACAAATATTGTTCTTATAATTAATGAATTGAAAACGGAAGTGAACAACATGTTCAAAGTTAAAGCTTTTATCAAATTTATAATCGTTATTATTGTTTTATTAATTATCTTATTATTATTTGTTAGCATTAGCAAAAACAAAGGATGAATGGTTTTATTATCTTTTTAATATTTGTTAACATTAGCAAAAACAAGGGATGAATGGTTTGATGGAATGGTTAATTGAATTCGATCATACTAAGAAACACTTACAATACAGGTTATGTATTAAATTAAAAAAATAATAAAAGGAAATGAAACGTGAAAAATATCATTATAACTTAAGGAAAAAAATGAAGTTGGTAACATTGAAAATAAAATAATGTAAACATATTTCCAAGCCATTGTTTCCAGAAGATATATCTGAAAAATTCCAAAATGTATTCTCCAAATTTTTAAATAACTTATAAACTTTTGGATCTCGGAAAAAAACAATTATCTTCTTATTAGAAACTTAACAGTTTATCGTAAAAAAAACTGTAGATTTGTTTATAAATCTACTGTTTGCGAAAAACATATAAACAAATATTTATATGTATATAATCAAAATTTCAGTGCTAATGCAGAAACAATCATGAACTCACGAAAAAAGAAATCATTGCACTATTTCCAAACATAAATTATTTGAGATAATTATCTTCACAACGGTCATTATTCATCAAGAAATATGAAATCAGATTCATCATTTTGTCATTAAAATACTCAGACCTAATTATTCAAGAAAAGGCACCTAAGGGATTTCATATATAATCATATAATTAAAATGTCTTTGACTGTAAATTTGTTTTTGAGATTGGATCTTTTGGATGTAACATGGAGAAGCGTAAACGAGTTCAGATGTGCTCAAGGGACCCAAGTAGATTGGTTACACTTTTGGGAATTGTTTCCAAGTTTAGCTAACAGAGACGTGAGTTTCATGAGAAATGAAAATTTCATGATGTCGAGTGTGTATAAATAGAAGATACGTGAGATTCCATCATCAGACTCATCATACAGCGGGGATCTCACTAGAACGGCGTAAGTAGTATGAGGTGTATCTTTTGTATCTTTAATTAATTATTTATTTAAAAATGTGACTAAAATATTGAAGTGTTTTTTAATAGCTTTCTGTCACTGAAAATTTTTGTGTTTAAAAATTAACCGAATAAGAATAAAAAATTAATTGAATCTAGGAGACAAGAATAAAGATAAAAGCAGATAGCAAGCACATAGTATAGCAGAAGCTTTATAAAAACATTTTCATAATTAATAGTCAATTTTTTTTAGTATGCGTAATTGCATTTGTATTTATTTTAATCATATAGATTTTAATTTATTTACATGTAAGATAACTATGATAAGTTTTTTTTCACACTAAAAAAGTTAAATATTTGTTTTGAGTTTTGAAATATTATAACATTTTCTACATTGCTAACGTTTATATATAAAAGGTATTAGAAATTTTAACTATTAATATTGTTACTGATGGAAAGGTATTATTATATAATAAAGAACAGTGGATAAAATACTGTATTCTATCAACATATTAAACAATTGCGTTATCTGGATGACTATTTAATAGTGTCTTTCAAAAATGGGGTATCTTATTTTTCTTGCGGTTTTATCTTTTGAAATTATTTTTAAGAATTGCTTAGAAAATCAAGATTTAAAAAAATGTTTTTTGAAGAGCTTTTAAAATCAGGAAATAATATAAACAACAAAATTAGGATTCCTTTTAATTATTTTTTTTTACTGTTCTACAGTACCAACAATAATTTTTTATGCTTATAAATATTAATTTTATTGATGCATTTTTATATAACTTTTTTATATAATTATTAAACATGGTAAAAGCATGTTTAAAATAAAATTAGAATTTTTAAAAAATTTCATTTTTAAAATAATTTTGGACCTTTATTAGAGCTTTTTACCTCTAAAGAATAGGTATTGAAAATGAAATTTGAGATACGGAAATTGAATACAAAAGCAGATCGTTTAAAATTCTTGCTCAGAATCTTCTGCTGTCTCTTAAAAAAAGAAAAATGAAACAAACAGCAAAATTCTCGTTGGTAGTTGGCAAATTATTTATGAGAAAAATTGTAACATTTAATGAAATGAAACCATGAAGAAGAATTGAATGTAATGAAATCTAGTACATAATTTGTTGCAACTTAGAACTATGCAGTTATAAGCTCTAGGTGGTTAAATTAGTTGATGACCGTTGTAGTATCGCGATACCACATAAATTTTTTGAATATCTGTAGTTGTCAAGTATTCCAAGCACTAACCATAGCAACGTACCTCTTTCGCTTTAACGAAATAGATCTTTTGTGGATGTGTATGATTAAAAAAATCAAAAATATATTTGAATTTTGAGATTTTTAGTCGTATAATTTTGAATTATTTCGGGTACATTGAGATCTGGGCATTATTGAAATTTATTGGCTTGAAAGTTTTAATAAGAAAGGAAAACTTATTTTTATACAGTGGAGGCCGCTTGTAAGGATCGCTTCTGGTCCAAGCTAAAATGATTACTACATTCGATTGATCAGTGCATTTAGAATACTTTAAGATAAATATAAATCTATAAGTATATTATGGACAGCAGAAGAACACACAACGTTATTCGTATTATTTATTCGTTTTAATTAGAAATAGAAAAATCGATAAATGTACAGAATTGAAAAATATTGATACATAATTAATTATTGAATTTTAATTAAAAGTTATCTGGACTATTAATTTATCAAACATTTGCTGGATACACCTTTCATATGAATAATATTCAGCAAAAAATTCAGCACGGCATAGTATTGAACTTAAGAGCAAAGGATTGACGAAGTGCTCTGGGATAAATGAAAGATTCTCTTCTGACTTCTTTGAGTCTTCATTGTCCTCATGGTATGTGCCGTTCTATCTCGATTCATCTGTATGTACAAACTGTTACTTTTATAAGTTTCTTTAGTTTTCTTCCAATCAACATCAGTGTTGATCTGGGTTCATAATTTTTAGAAATATCTGCTGACTTTTTAATGAATCCGAATCATAACTTTTTATTTGTCCTAATAAAGCATTCAAGCCAAACCACCTGGACATCGAAAGTAATCGATATAAGCAAATTGTTGATCACTAGAACCGGGGGGGATTTCTGATGCATGTAGATACGGGAAATCCGTTTATTGCTATTTTGATGATCGTAGAACATCCACGATCACTACAAGCGATGACTATTGTATTACAGCATAGACTCACCTAATATTATCCATACTAATAGTTGTGTTAAGTACCTTAATTCTATGAGCATTTAGCGCTTCCGTTTCATAAAGCGATGATTTATTTCCTCCAGGTAGAGTAAGTTCCGCCCTGTGAGAGAAATATACAATGCATTGTGCATGGTCACTATTCTTTTTCTTTCTTACTCCCTTCAATGAAAGCATATTTTTATGATAAAATTTTGTCAGGTTTCGTGATGAAATAGAAATAAATTATTAAATTATTAAAAGTCTTTTATAAAACTCAATTTTCTTTTTACTGTAATCGCCGTTTCTAGCATAATTACTGCTTCCGTGAAATCACGGAAGGAATGAAAGAGAAAACCTGCATAATATGAAACATTCAATTTTATTATCTTGAATGTCTTATATAATTGTCAAAAATAGTTCATTTTCTCAAGAATATTGGAGATTGCAGACCTAACATAGACAAAAAATTATTTATTTTATCAGGTAGCTATTTTATCAGGTAGCTAAGATAATATATGATATATTGATAGTTTTCTTTTGATTTTTAAAGCTAAATTTTGCATTAAATCTCTCATATTCATTCGAGTTTATTAATTGATTAGATTCTTGAAATGATAAATAGATTTTTAAAAGTATAAAATCATTTTAACTTAAAGAAAGAGTAAATGGAATTAAGTGGAATTTTAAGAAGGATAACAAATGTTTGAATTAATAATTCAGAAATTTAATTGCTTTATAAGTATTTGTCAATATTAAGTTCAAATATCAGTTCATGCTGAATTTGCTATAATTATTTTTATAGGAAAATGAATTTTACGTCATTAGCATACTTAATAACTACGTTGTTAGCTGTCATGGGCACCAGTTTTTCGGACCTTGGCTGTATGGGCGTCTATGATAAAGCGAAGTTCACCAGGTTGGACAGAGTGTGTGAAGAGTGCTACCAACTGTACAGAGAATCCGAAGTGCACACCTCATGCAGGTAAGAGTTTATGTGAATTGTCAACAATTATAATCTTGTATTAAATTTTAATAAAAGAATTAATTTTAGGCAATTAAACTAAGTCCATGTCTTACGTCGTACTTTCTTTCCAATTATAAATTTAAATATTGTGAAACAGAAAGCGTAAATAATATGATAAAAGGCACTTGTTTAGAAAATAAATTTGCAAGGAAAGGATTCTGAATTTGGACTGACTAATCATTAAGTAGCAAAAGAATAGCATATCAGGAATAAAAATAGCTCAAATCTATAGTAAATGAATCACAGTCACGATCAACATTTACGAATCATAAGGGATATTGAAATACAATAGATATTTCTAGTTGTCATAAAATCCAAATATAACTTTAAAAAAAGATATAATGGAAGAAAATATATTTAAAAAATACCTTTTAAAGATGTAATGCAAAATATCTATTTAATAAGATTTGAATGAATAATAATAATAATAATAATAAAAAAAAACTTTTTTTCCGGTTTCAAACGTTTTTCTATTTTTTTCTCCATATTTTAAAACTATGATAAAGCTTTTAAGGCTTTTTATGACAGCTAATATTTTTATAATATTTTGAGTAAGGATACTTTAATACTATCTTTATCGCGAGTATTTTCGATGGAAATTACACTAATAATATTTAGAGTTACAATGGAACTTCATTTAAGGAGTAAACTTTGTTCCCGAATCTTTCTCGTATTAAGAAATACAAGTTAACTGAGATACTTTTTTCAATAAGAATCCATGTAAAATAGAACAATGCATTCCATTTTGAAAACAATATACAACAAATTTATAATAATGTAATTTATTACTTATAATGCATGCGTTTTACAAGAGAGTCGTTTAAGATGATGTAAGTTGTTAGAAGAAAGTTGCCTAAGATTATCTAAGTTGTTACAAGAAAGTTTTCAAAGTTTCCTTCAAGTACTCTTCAAAATTTGGCGAAAAGGAAACACAGCATTACTGCCTGATAAGGATAATGTTTCTCAACTTCCGATGCAATAATTTACATGCTTTTAGCATATCTCTTATTTCGATGCCAGGTTATTTACCTGCTGATCTATTATTTACCCTTTAATTAACAAATTTCCTCCTCAACCTTTTTGATGTGACTTAGAAAGCAGCCCAATTATCTCTTCCAGTTCTGATCATGCTTTTCCACCAGGTTATCGATGTCTTTGTTTTTCATCTTTAGACCCATAGTCTTGGACAAAGTCACAATCTCTTCATTGAAAGTTTCAAAGACACACAAACTCTTCGGAGTTGCGTTCGACAACGCTATCGGGATAGAAATTCTTCCAAGTAAAAATAAGAACTTTCTTCAGACAAGTAACTTATACTTAAGAAATAGATCAATCCTACATGTGATCGCACAGAGTTCATCTGTCGTTCAGCGAAACCTGAATTGTTATGGGAATCATTAATTTTTATATTTTGTTTTGCTCTTTAAACGATTCATTCGTTATGGGATATGCTTATAAAACAAGGTTGGATTACATCATAAATGCATAATATGTGAGTATTTATGTGAATATTAATATTTACATAAGGAATTTAAATAATATCATGCATCTCATATAATCGTATTTTGAAATTTTCATGAAATTTAATAAGTTCCATTTTTTTTGCAGGTCAAACTGTTTCAAGAACGAATACTTCACGCAGTGCCTTGATGCTTTATTGCTACAGAAAGATCAAGAAAAACTGTTCTACATGGTCGATAAGTTGTTCGGAAGAAGAAGGTGATATATTCATCATGGATTCGAAAATTGATATTTGTATAATTGCTAATTCTTCAATAAAACAGTCGGCAGCGCGAAATGTATTTAATTTTTTTCAGTAGGTTTTGTTGTGGAAATATCAGATTATTTTTTTCAACTATATGCAGAAAAATGTTAGAGAGACAAAAGTAATTACAACCCCATTTAAAAAAATAAAAAAAATTTCTATGTGGCATATTTCTATATATATATATATATATATATATATATATATATTAAATACAAATTTCAGCTTTATTATAATTAAAAGTAATTTCTTTTTGGTTTCTTAACAGTTTGTAAAAAATATTGCTAACTTTATGAAGGAGCGTTAAATTCATGAAACTGGTTCGATTTTGTCTTCTCTAATTTCTCTAATTCATTTGAAGCAGAAGAATGACCAGTAGAGCATTTTGATTTAAAAATGAAAAAAGTAAATAAAATAAATAAAAAAAACCCTTTTTAATAGCAGATTGGAAAAGCCCGGTTGGAAATCCGATTTATGCTTACTAACATTGTTAATGTTGAACATCTTCTAGGAAGAGGGGAATGGCTGGTTGAATGTCAATTTTTTAATAAGAATTTGGTCAATTTATTCTTAAAATCGTTGCGTAGAATTTCAGAGAGATATTTTTTAATAAGAAACCTCCCCAAGTAATTTTGTTTCATAAGAATACACTGTATTTTACAATCTATATAGTTTCCATGCTACCATTGCTCAAGAATGTTTTCTGCTCAATCATAATAGTAATCGTAAACTGATATATGGGTAGTTCATGCTTTTGCAAAACAAAGTTTGATAAATATGAGGAATCTTATTTCAAAATTGTGATTTAAAAATTTAAAAAAATCCGGAATTTAAAAGTGTATTCGAAACATAAACATCCTGTGTGATCTAATATTTCTCGTGACATAATTCATTTGAATATAATAAAATACGAAGCGATTTATTTTCCGACATTAAAAATTAAAATTTCATTTCAACAAGCAACGGCCTTTCTTATTTGTTTTTAGATATCACGTGACATATACTCGAAACAAAAACTTATATTTTTTTAAAAAAGAAAGCAAGAAAATGCTTTTCTCATTATTGGACGAAATACCACAATTCGTTTTATTTATATATTTTATAAATGAAATCAAAATATTAAATAAATAAAAGGACTACTAATAAATTTATGACGAATGGTTGAGATTTTCCTTCCAAAAAGTATATATAACACAAAGAAAAAGATTATACAACATATTATAGAAAAGATTATATAACGTAAATATCAATCGCGAAACGTCTTCTGATGATAATGCCTTCTGATGATTTTTTTATTACAGAAAAATGATATGTAAAACTAATAGATTTCATTTATGCCTCTTAATTATTTATGAAGATATATTCGAATAGATGCACTTTGAAAATGTTTAATAAAGAATAATGCAAGAGAAAGGATGTATAAAATTGTAATGGTAGCTTATATAATTCTTTCAAAGTTCAAAGCCAGGTAACTTAGAAATGGATTTTTTTCAAATTCATAAAAGCATGAAATAAAATAATTATCAAGCCATGTCAACAATTTTCTGAAAAAATACTTTAAAATTGAGATTCATCACTTGAGTTATATGAAATGTTTTTGTATAAAAGAAATGACTTTAAGGGCAATTATTCTTTAAAAAAATATTTATTCTCCTAGAAAAAATATGCTAACATTTATAGATCTGTAAAGAAATTCTAAATATCAAATGTTTTGAACATTAGTTTAAAACAATTTGGACATGGTTTTAAAATTTAACTTTTGTAAAAAAAAATCATAACAATTCAGAAGAAACTTGGCGTGTAAATGCATTTAATACTTAAATAAGAGATATAATTTGTTAATAGCGAACAGGGAAATAGAAATAATAATAATAATAATAAAACCAAAAAAACCCAAAAAAAACCTTAATACTCTTGATTCCATATTTGTTTCCAATTGTTAAATTTCATAAAGTTCCTATTAAATTTAGATTTATTGCCTGTAGTACTAATAGTTATAGTTCTACTATTAGTAAAAAGTTTTTTTAAGTTTTTAAATATTGCTTTAGATAAAATTAAAAGGGAAAAAAATATTATTATTAATAGTAATCATGAAGTCTTGGAGTTCTTAAGGAGTAATAGGATTCATTGTGTTAATACTTTTGATTTTGAGAATTTGTTTACAAGTTTACCACATGATCAAATGCTCGAAATTTGTCATTTTGTTTTTGAAAGGTATTTGTTTGATTCTGGATTGGATATGGAGGTTTGGATCGAATTATGTAAATTTAATTTGTTTGAAAATATTTTGTTTAATGGTGTTCAGTTTTTTAAACAGGTTTGTGGCATTCCTCAAGGCAATTCTTTTTCTAGTGCTTTTGCTGATATTTTTTTGCATTTTTATGAGTTGAAATTGTTGGAAGAAAAACAAATTGAAGCTTTTAGATTTAGAGATGATTTGATTTTGTTTAACTGTAATAATTTTGAATTTCTTTATAAGGTTTATCCTGATAGTTTGGTTTTGAAAAAGACTAATGAAAGTTGCTCTAGTGTGGTTTATTTAGATTTTAAAATTGATGTTTTTGAGGATTTAGTTAAAGTTGGAGTATTTGATAAAAGGAAAGAATTTAGTTTTAAAGTTATTATTTTGTGCCACTTTGAAACTAATTTAAGTAGGAAGATTTTTAAAAATGTGGTTTTTTCGCAAATTAATAGAATTTTTGAGATTTGCAATAATGTTGAATCCTTTAGAGTTGCTTCTAGTGATTTTCTGGAAAATCTTAAGGCTAATTGTTTTCCCTTTAATTTTTGTAATATTAATTTTAGGGTTAAAAAACTTCTTGGAAATTTTATTTGAATGTTTTTAATTTTTTGGACTTGCCGGTTAGGTGGACTTTTTAACTGTGACTTTTTTGCTGGTTTTAGTGATGTTGACTTGTGACCGGTGTGTGGCGTGTTTGGTTTGTTTATTGATGTTGACTTGTGACCGGGTGTATGGCGTGTTTGGTTTGTTTACTTGTGACCGGGTTTGTGGCGTGTTTAGTTTGTATTCTTGAGTTTTGGAATTTTTTGTGTGAGTGTTTTTGTAGTTTTTTTAGTTTTTGACTTTTTCCTTTTTCTGAAGCCTTCGGGGCACGGAATGGATTTTGGATATTTCCGCCATTCAACAGAAAAGGCTTCTTTTGTAGCTACAGGGGGTGGTGCCTCTTGATAAAGTCGCTCCCTGTAGTTATATTTCATATTTCATTTTTGTTGTGGTTGTTAATAGCGAATTATAGAAAATTTTGCAGTTTTCAATTTTTCGGAGAGTTTGAAGTTATTGATTGTTTATTTCACATTGGGCAATACTGAAGCTTATATCTGGGTTATTTTCCATTTGGCAAGAAGACGCCGATGAATTTTCAAAAATAATATTTCTTTATAGATTTATAAAATATAATTAAAAGCAGCAGAATTTCTTTGCCTACCCATTTAATCGGAGATAGAGAATAACCGTTTGTTTATTTGAACGTTAAACAAATCCATACCACTCAACAAAATCGAATAAAATTTGCCAAACATATTTCTTAGCACCTAGAAGGGTTAATTACTCTATTAAAAAGTTTTCAAAGCCCACTAAAAAGAGTTAAATAGTGGTAGAATGATTCTATGCTTTCTGCCATAATAAGAACATTCGAACAAAACATTGTACAACAAACAGCTACATCAGTTTACAATTTTAGAAAAGCAGCTCTACAATGGCATAAATTTTATTTCTCTACAATAATTCTTTCTGGTATAAATTTTATTTCTCTGCTATTTCTCTAAATTTAATCAATATTTGAATAATTTTATCAATATTTGAATAATTATGATACCATTCAAATTATTCTTGAATGTTCGAAACTCCATAAAATGGGTTGTAAATAAGAATTCAAAAGTTGTGCGATGTAAAATTCTATACAAATAATGCAGCTTAAAAAAGACTCTTTATATGCATCAATCAATGATTCATCCCACTCAGGTAAAATTTTGAATTCTTTGTTTCTTTGCAAATGCCAAAAATCTATGTTTTTTTTCCAATCAAGTTTTTTTAATTCAATTCGTACTGAACATATATAGAAAGAATTTATGCATAAAGTTTTGTAATATTCACAAAAATTTCAAATGTTTGAGATGCGTCTTGTGTATTTTTTAATTTCTGCTATTTATTTTATACTTCTTTAATTAGTAATGTGGGAGTTAAATAATTTTATCTTATTTTCAAGAAAAACTTTTAGTTTCCGATGAGATACAAAACATGGAGATGGAAATTTCGACGACTGATACTAAGATCTTTGGATAAACAACATCAAAACCGCATTACCAAATTTATAGTTCACTATATCATGATGTTTATTTTTGATTTAACCAATACTTTTTCATCTTGAAATGGAAATTTTTGGAACACATTCTCAATAGTTAAAAAATACATGCATATACAGATATTGAAAATTTCAGCACTACAATTTTTTAAAAACATTATGACATTTTATATACTTTGGATTTAAGAAAAACTTATTTAATTTCACTATTAATAGTAAAAAAATATCTTAGTTTTTAGCATATGTCCTAAAAATTGCTAAAAATTGTCCATTTTTAATATTCTAAATAACACTTCAAAAAGAATGATTTTTGATTTTCTTTGTTTCCAAACCGATAGAACAAACGCCAGCTAGGAAATACGCACCTAAAAAACGTAATGAACTTCTCGCCTAAAGAGGCGTGTCTTGTTCTTGAAATTATGTATCATTAAATCTTACCTCGTCATTATTCCTATGTCTTCTTCATATAGGTTGTCCTTCAAATCTTTTAACGTATCCTTTGTCTCCCTCATTATACAACCATCCATCTTATTGTAAGTACGTGGCCTTTGTAAATAAATTCTGGAATACAACGCTTGAAAACAACAGAGGTGAATCTAAATCAATTTTTAGAGTAAAATTAACTATTAAGGTAACTACAGGCATCATCTAGTAAGCGCTTTATTAATATACTAATTTATTATGAATAATATATCTTTTTAGAACATTGTATAGGGGAAAAACAGTAGTTATAAAAACAAAAAATTCTAATAGCATGCATTTATAGTACTCGGTGAAGCTCAAATATTTAAAAAATTAAAAGCAGACGAAGATATGAGAACGAATTATCCCTATTATTGAAACAATTCAATCGTATTGGTATAACATATAAATTAGTAAATAAATTGTAATGGATAAGGGTAACATCGGTATTTTCCGATTATTCATGTTTTCAAATGCATACCCACATAAATTATAGCAAAGAAAGCAATTTGCGAAATAGAATCGAAATGTCAACGTAATTCTTTAATAAGTTTAAAGCACGTTATTGCAACTCTCAAATTTACATCATTTTAATACTCAATTTTTTTTCCGAATGATATAAACTTTTCCATACCCTGTTTCATGAAAATTTTTAAGTTGGCCTAACTCGAGTAGTAGTCATGTCAGGCATCCTAAAATGCAGTCTTAGCACTAGTGTGAAGAAAACATGTAAAACATAAATTCTCAAGGATATTTCCCTGTTTGCGATTTTTCAAGGGGTTAATTCGTATATTATGCGACAATTTTTTGCGCTGCTGCAGATAAGGATTAAATTATCAAACTAGGAATCTTACTAGAAGATGAAAATGATCAAACTGGCTTACTAGAACATGTGCTCGACTAGGGCTGTTTCCTATTAACAATATCTTACATCTGATTATCACAAATTAACAATCGAAAATATCATGCAAATTGGAAATATGCTTAAGAAATAATAAAAACAATAATTTATAGCACACTTTAGATGTAAATAGCAATAAAAACAAACAAAAAAAGATCCGGAATTCTATGCAATAAACTTCATGAACACTTGAGTCTGAATTAAATGCATTGCCAAATACAAAATAAGAAGAAATTGCTGAAAAAAATAATAGGCATAACTTTCAACTGCCCTTTGAAAAGGTAATATAAAGAATCAGCAGAACAAAAATTGCAAATCTGAGCTCATTACTACAATCCAGCATAAAAGTGATAAGAAAATGTGATTTTTGCGTGCCCATAACTAATTTTTATTTATGCTTAGCTGCATTCGTTCACTTAAAATGCCCTGTCTGATTTTCTTGACACCAAAACAGTAGTTAGAATTTCGCATTGGGAGATATTTTTATCTCCCCTCCCCAACTTTATAGTCTGTGCTGGGTATAATGAATGTATGCATGTATATATGTATGCATGTATATGATTTTATTTTGATCTAGTCGCTTTTTTTTAACTATCTGGCTTTTGTTAACCATTTCCAATCACTACATATTTTCTTTTTCAGTGCTACTCGAGTAAGGAAAACAACGCTAAGAAGAAACTTGAAGGCTAGGATTAAAGTGAGACATCTGCTAAAAATCAAAATAACAGTATTTTTTTAAAAAAATCTTGTCTAATATGGAGAAAGTAAAGTATTTTTCAATAATTGTTTTGTATGAATAATGCTTAAAAATTTGTATGTAAGCTTACAAGATAGTTACTTTTTATTGCTTCGCTAAAAGTCTGTAATGAAACTTAGAGAGGAATCATTGAATAGTTTAATTTAAAAAAACTGGCTGCATTCAATGCGTAAAATTCAAACTAATAATTACTAAAGTGTTGCACAATTCAACTTTTCTTATTTCATTCACAGTATTTAAAGCATAAAATGAACAAGTTTTGTACTGAAATTATCCTCCACACACCGCCCACAAATTATTAAAAATGCTTTTGTATGAGTATATTTATTACTGCCTCAGTTCACGTTTGAAAGATACAATTATTATTTTCGTTTATTTATAATGAGATTCGTTTCAGATAGTTACTTTCATTTGTTCAACAGCATCCCTAAAGCGAAGAATGGCGCATAATGCTTAGTTATTCGTAAAACCACAAAAAAGACATTGCCAAGGACAATAGTATTATCAAACGCTCTCCCTTTTTTTTTTTTTATCATCATGAGTTTCTTTTAGAGATTGGGAAGTGTTTTGAATTCTGAAAGCTTCACGCCATAAAACAAAGAGCTGTGCTCTATTTTTTACCTTAACCTTGCACATCATCCATGATCAGAATTCAAGGTCCTTAAAAACGCGTGTGGTGGGCAACATTCTTTTAGCCTATAGAAGAAAATTCTCTGCGAAGGTTTCCCGTTTCTTCTTTATCCTTTAAGGCACGCTTCTTGTAGCAAATTCGTTGGAGGAAAAGAAAAACAAAATTTCGATTCGCTTTCTCGATTTAAAAATTACAGGGCTTGTAAGGCGAATGGAATGTGAATATTTAAGCAAGATCTTTCAAACCCTGACTCGAAATAGATTTGAAATTTCTTCATCAATTGTGTTTAATTGTTCTGCTATAAAAGCAAATACGAATGATAATATCTTTATTATAATTGCATACTTTACAGTCATTGCATGCAGAATTTGAAAAAGAAAATATTTATCGATATTTACATTTTACATAATAGATCTAGACTTTAAAATTGTCTGGAAATCAGTAATGTGATCTGTAAAACAATAAGTTTAATAATACCAAAAAAACAAAACTGGAAACTCTAAGACGAGATTGCAATGTGTGCATGCACACGCACAGGCACACCTTATTAATTGTAGAAAAAGGAATAGAAATTAGTTGTAGAAATTCCACAGAATTTGAATTTTTTACTTATTTATTTTTATGGCATCAAACTTATAAAACTTATTTATCTGTAGTTTGATTCTTAACTTTTGATGATATTTTCCAGGAGACGATGATTTGTAAATATCAATAATCTTGAAACTATGAAGCTTTTGAAGGTAGTTTGATCCGAAATCTGAACATCTGATTATAACGATAAAGTAACCGATAATAATATCAATTTTGGACTGTCGATTTAAACTGTAAAATTCACTTTTCTCTTTTGACACAACAGACAGGCTGAAAATTAGTTAATTAAGCAACTTAACTCCTCCAAATTATATTCATCGGCTTCAGATTCAGAACAAGCTTAATTCCTTTTTATCAAAGAGTTTAACATTTCACAACAACAAAATTCTTCTGGTCATAAATGCATATCGATGAAATTCAAACTTTATAAAGTCGCAATTTTACAACGTTTTCATTATCAGAATTCATGATTCTATGCTCCTTTTTTTCAGCAACATTCTATAGTTATCGGTCGACACAATCATGTTCTCAAGCAGACGATTTCTTTTCCAGATCTGGCGTAAATTGTTCAGAAGCTTGAAGCGATTTTTACATCTGCTCTTCGGAGAAAAAAATAAATAAAGGAAAACAAAGCAGGGAAAACATAATAAAACGAAATAATTGTACATACGTTTCATCTAAAGCACACCATAATAATCTTAGTAAAGGAATTAAAAAAAATATTTTTATTTTCTGTTTTATGTTTCATGACTTCATAAATACTTAGCGATGATAGTTTCAAAAGTACTAGTTGAAGAAATTTATATTCTGTTAACTTATAACTGAAACTTTTCGAAAGATATTTTTAAATATAAGAGATACAAAAATATTTCACAATAATTATTCAAAATTTGAAAATTGCACTATTAATACAAGAAGGGAAGGGAAAATTCTTCAGTAATCAATTATTGGCGAAATAAGATAAATAATATGAAGAGTTATATTTTAAACTATTAGTGAGAAAAACTTGTTAAAATACTTCTTTTATGCTTTTATTATATTCGTGCGAAACTTATTTTCTTGAAGAAAGCATTAACAACAACAAATCAAATGTTCACTGTAGGAATCTTTGGAAGAAAGATTAAGAGCATACTACTTAAAATTTGCAACCCAGCCTCAAAAAAAAAAAAAAATGTAAAATCCTGTTACATTTTCGAATATTAAATTATTATAAACTGAAAAGTGGTTAGTTTCAGTTTTTAAAATTTATTACTACTAGTCTTTTATTGTAAGAAATAAAAAAATATTTGGTGAAGAGGAATTAAATGATGTGCAACATTGTTTTTATCATTTTAATTTATTCAGGAAATTTACACTACCTTCAAATATGCAATTCAATATAAAGGATAGAAATGTATTTAATACAAGTTATTTAAGATTTAATATTCATTCATTGTGAATATAATTGATAAGCTTCAACTCTTTAAAATAAACAAAATCCGAAAGAAATGCTTAATACTTTTTTTTTTGGCTACTGATGATCTACTGTAATCCTACTAATAATTTCACTAATTCTCAATTTAAAGACAGCTATGTTGCAAAGTGGACAAAAGTTCAGTGTTTTTTTTTAAATGAATAGTTACAAAATATGACAAAATATAATAATATAATGACAAAAAGTTTTCGATAACCACACATGAAAAAAGTTTAGTAAAAAATGTCATTTTAGAAATTATATCATGTTCAATATCTAACTTAAGAAAGCTTTCACCTTTTATTTTGTAACATTTTTTTTCACTTCTTTGTTTGATCTTGGGTGGAGCATATTGATGTTACACTCCTTAATATAGAATTTACATTTTGATACATTGAATAAAGAATCATAACATGTCAAATAAAAAAAAAACTAATTCAACTTGCTATAGTGATTTTTTTTTTTTTTTTTTTTATTTGCGTTATGCTTACTGAAAAATATATGTCTTTTTTAAATTTGCGGCAAACATTTTTATGTGTAATTTTCTATGTAACTTGTCAAGTTATTTAACAAGTTTTTTTTTTTAAATTTGGAGCAAAAAAATTGCGTAGAGTGTTTTTTTTTCTTTTTTTGCATTTGTTAAGTGCTTTGACAGTTGCATCTTCAAATATTCACCATATTATTCATACCATGAACAGAAATTTTATTTTATACTGATTATGGTTGCACGAGACGATTTATTGTGTCTCGTGGATTGATTTATTATATTTATATGAAATATTAATTTAATTTCAGTTTCATCTTCATGAATATTAAGGAGAACATGTTTTGTGTATGTGTATTGTATTGCTATAGAATGCAAAATTTGAGATAAAAATTTGGCATATATATACTATATTCGGCAGTTAAAACGTGCACCTTGCAGTGAGTTTTTTGAAATCTTAAAAGTTTTATAAATCATAATTCAGTATTTTACTCCAATAAGAACTTGAATTATTATTCAAATTCTTATTTACTTCATTTTCGAATTATTATTCAAAATTTATTTTTACGCAATTTCTTTTTACTTATTCTAATTTTATTATCTTTAAAAAGTTCCAGGGTTTTTGCGAAATAAAATAAATTTTTTTGAGCAATTTTCTAAATAGATTTTATTGTTGCTGTTATTGCTCTTAAATTTAAACCGTTTTATTGTTTCATTAAATATTTAATCTCACTAATTTCTTCCATTGATGAAAGTTGAGGAGGAAGGATTCTGTTTATTATTTGCTCAATTTACAAGAAGGATGAAAAAGTGAAATTACTTTATTGTAAAAATCAATGCGCAGTGTGCAATATAGTACCTAAATGTTTAAGTTCCTCCTGGAGAAGAACACTTAGTAGGAGACCAGAAGAATTGAATGGATGATTTGTTAGAAGAGGTATATAAATAGAGGACGAGTGATCTTTTAGAGGAGACAAGTATCACTGAAATATGCTTTCAACAATTATTGTCTAGTGTCTACATTTTTCAGAAATTTGGCGATATTTTTAAAAACTGTGATAACAGATGTAATAAAATATTATTTTTGTATTGTTTATGAAAAGCGCACGTATTTGCAATTATATTATCAACATATAATATTTTTTATGCTGTGAAATGAGTAAAGAAAGCTTTAAGATTTAATCTAATATAACTATATCATTCAAAAAGCTTAAAATATACAAGAAGGAATAAAAATATACATTTTTTTTATCATTTTGGGAACCTAAATTCGATTTATTTCCTAATTACCTGTATTGTCTATACTCTGATAAGGAAATCCTTAGTACTCTTACGTATGTTCCAGCAGGCGCTGCATTTATCAAAATAGAGGTGAGATGAAAAATCGAAGAGACGAGGCTTATGTTTTTTAACAATTCAGGAAACCCCGATTAGCAATGGAATTAATTGGTATAGCAACCACGAATAAACTGCGAGCAGATCTAACTATAAGAATAATAAACTAAGTAAGTTTTGATTTAAAATAGAACAGTACGATTGAAAATAATAAGAAAGATAGGGATTAAAGAAAACTCATATAACGGAATGAAGTTAAAGGTATAAAAAAAGAATCATGAAATGCCCACAACAAACAGTACATCTCTGTTCTTGCAACAAACAGTACATCTCTGTTGCCTATTATCATTTCAAAACTTTTGCTGTTGGTGAACATGAAAATAACATTTGCATCATCTTTATTTTATTTTTGTATTATTAATCTCTATTTACGCTTCATTTCTTTATTAAGGCTCAAAATAAACGCTATTTTGAATATTATCATTTATAAATGCTTAGAATTCTTATTCAGACTATTCTGGAGAACTTTGGCGGTATTTAAAGTTCTTTTCTATTCATGTATTTAAAAAAAATTCAAAAATTTGCTATTCAAATCGGTAAAATTATATAGAACATTCTTCGTTGAATAAAATTTATATGACCTTAAAATTTTACTTGTACAAATTTTTTTAAAGAGCAAAATTTCTTATTTTATTTCCTTTTCTATTGTTAATAAATGCTGAATATTTAATGAATATTGAAAGATGGGTGCGGTCAATTCGACTCCTGTTGCAATAAAAAATAATTTCCGGCGGAAAGTGAAAATAGTGCGTCGTTTTCTTTCTTCTATAACGACTTTTTTTTTTACTTCTCTATATACGTCAATTCGTTGTGTGATGTTTTTAAAAACCCTTTTAGGAATTTCTAATAAGCCTTAAAAATAAAAGAAGACAATATATAAGCTAAATAGGAAATGTTAGAATCCAAATTTTCAAAATTTATGAAAATTCGAAAATGGATATACATGCCAAATTGTTTTAGTAGATATCATTAATATATTACTTGAATTCACTGGTTTTTGTTACTACTACTTATAAAATATATTTTATTTAAAAAATAGATGCGATGAGTTGATCTTAAATAAATTACATGGAAAATGCATTGTTGAGAAATACTTTGCTAAACCTCCGTTAGAAGAACTTGCTGAAATGTTGAAAGAAACATTCTAAAATAATCTGAAACTTTACAAGACATTGATTTTCTGTTTGCTAAGCATATTTTTACAAATTAAAAACGTTTACAATACTAAACAAAGTGGATTACAGTTTACTTTGAGCTTTAACAAACGGAAAGAGGTGTAGCAAGAAAAATTGAAGTAAGAAGTAGTAGGTGATGAACTCACCTACTATATCTTTATTACTTTGTAGGTGATTTCAACACCTACAAAGAGTGTTATCACAATCATGCAACTATCAATTTACGAAGTTAGTATCTCAACAAACTCTGGAGACATTAAAACTGTATCGCTATCATGTCAAAGACATTCAAGAACAGAATAAAACAACAGAAGAACTAATAATTCTGAAAATGCAAGCAAAAGTCTATTGCAAATTTAAAATAATTAAATTGACTAGGATTTAATTTTAAAAAAAATTGATTTCCTCATTCATATCAAGTCCTATGATAAAAGGGAAAAAGTTCTCCTAATTTAAAATCACATTTTTTTTTTACTTCATTTGTATGGGATAAAAAAACTTGTTTTAAGGTTCCTTCATTCAATCTGATAAAGAAATACGTTTCTAGATCTGACGAGAATTGCATGCCTTTCATTATACTTAATATGCGAGAATTGTCGCATAGAACTGTCGACCCACAAATCATTTACTTTAAAAATTACAAATAAAAGAAAAACAAATAAAAAAAAAAGAAAAGTCGCAAGCATTTGCCATTGATTATCTTATGAGTTGTCAATTTTCTGCTTAACCGATTTTCCCTTGTTGACATTGTACCAATCACGGGTGACAGGGATTTATTCTTCAAGGTCACCGCGATAGACCCTTTCTCTTCACATCTGGATTCTTTACCTCTGGGGCAGGGTGGGGGACCTGAAAAACCGTTAGACCTGCTCATCCAAGGCCCTTTGGGAAGCAAACAATACGTGAGCTAATAAGTCAATAATGCTTCCCGCTGTGGTTAACATAACGCCCACCTTTAACACTGTTAAGTGATTTTTTTTTCCTACTTGTATATTTACGTCTTATCTCTTTGAGGCATCTCAAACTAGGTGCTTCATTAAATTTTAAGGCAGTCAGTTTCTTTCCTAACTCCTTGAGCCAATCAGTTCAGGGTTAGTGTTTCTTCGATGTAGGTGGACCAGGAATGATGATTTTGAATTATAGAAACGAAATTGCTGTCAGTTCTGTCGCTCTCAATTTATGATGGTTATCTAACAGTAGATTATCATATAGCGTCCATTTACAACTTTTTTTTTTATTGGTAAGTAATTGTAGGCTAGAGATTTTGTTATAGATTAAAAATTTTGCAGTCTGTGAAACGTAATGATACCTGTCTGGTTGGAATCGTATGATTAAATGAAATTGATAAAGATAGAGAAATATCGAGATATTATTTCGATTTATTTATTGATATGAGAAGATTTTTCTGTTTTAGTGAATGTATTTTCTGTTTGTATTGTAGCTACAATGCTTAAACCAGCTGGATGCAGCAATCTTTCAAAAATTATTAAAAATTTAGCTTTAATTGCTTTAATTGATTTTCATTTAATATCTTTTTTCTTATTCATCTTTCTATGTAAGATAAATCTTAGGAAAAGAGGGTTGTCTATGAAATTTGCGATTATAGTTGCCTACTGCAAAACGGGCAGACTATCAATCTGTTGACTAAAGTTGGCTATGAAATTTACCATAGCTTTTGGCTTATCTATTATATCAAAATACGAAGTAAAGTTGTTTTTGCACAATATTTTCAAAATAATGTGTAAAATGTTTGAGTCTAATCGCGGATTTAAGGCAACTGATAAAATATCGAAGAAAAGGGAAAGAAATTGAAGAAATTTAACATAAATTGGATAAATGCATTAGAACTTTTTTCCATTCCTATATTTTTATTTAAAATTAGTTGCCTTTGATAACCAGTTTGCTTGATCTGAATATTCGTTTTCTTGATGATAATCTAATAATATGGAGTATTTTTTATTTAAAATTTAATCTTTTTATTTGATAGACTGAAAAATTTATTTAATGGAATCAGTCAACAGCGAAAAACCACGTGTGCAAATTAAAAAGTTGATTTACTGCAAAATAAAAGCGGAAGTGGAAATTCTATTTCTATGTCCAAAGGAAGCAAGATTTAATCTTACTTTTAAAAACTATGTTATGTTTTGACTTGATTATATCTTCATGATTTACCTGAAATTAAATATAATCAATATCACTGGCCAACCAATTGGTCACCAGAGACGATTAGTAATAAATAAAAATGTATGTAGTATAGTAGAATTACGAAGATGGATGACAGTTGGAAAATGGATGAGATGACCAATTACGTTTTCAAGCTCTATGTTGTCATGGGACTCGACTTTATTAGGATAGTTCATATACACAATGAACAGAACAGGTATCCGATTATAAACTATTTAATTTCTACAAGAATTTGAATGTGTGAAAATACTTTTTTGATGTAATTGTGATATTATGATTTGCATAAAAGATTTAATTGAATTTCTGGCGAACCAACTGATCGCCATAAATGGCTAAAGTAAAAATTCCAACAAAAATTGGCAACGACACAAAAGAATTTATTTGTTTCTAACTGGAAAAAAATTGCAAAATCTTGGGTAAAGCAAACAGTGAAAATAAATTTAAAAAAACTTCTGTAACTGGAAACGCAAATATAAATTACATTTATTTGAAAATGTAAACATCATCCATTACGCAAATTTTTTTCCTATTTTTTTAGGAATTCTAGTTATGAGGAAGAAATGGGACGTTCATGGGAATGTGGGAATGGAAGTCAGTAATAAAAGATAGTTTATCAAGTTAAAAGTTTAAAATCATTATTGAGTTTCAAACTCCTAAGCCATTACAGCTTTCGTGAAAAAATCAGTAATATTGAAGTGACATTTCATCTAATTTAAATTATACTTCTATCCTTAATCTTAAAAATATTATTGGGAAATGAAATTTTCCTCTCTTATCATTTCCATCCTTTTTGAGACAAATTGCTCAGCTACGAACTGATTCGATATTTTCCCCTTTTTACATTATATTACTCGCTACAACAATTCCAATAGATTTTCTGAAATAATCGTATTTACAAAATAGCATAGGATGATGCATAAGATAATAACCACTGACTAAAAATGACTTTACTGGCCCCTTAAAATCACTGTGGATTTTGTTTTCCAGAATATCCTATAATATCACTTCCAATTATTTTTTTCCCATTTGTATCCGAAATTTTTTACGATAAGAAGATGTGGTTTAATTGAAAAACATATCAAGTTTGCTTCCTGCCTGTGGTTCAATGATGTAAATGATAATTAAGGGGTCATGATCAGTGAAGATCTGTGGAAATTTTCCCGGCATTGCATTATGAAAATTAATTCAATAAGTAATTTTACTACAAGAAATATCTTAATTTTTTATGACCGAATGATAGATTCTCTGAGATAGGCAAACTTTTCTCCGTTTATCCAAATGTATCTTTCACTCATGTGCATTGTTATGTAATGCTTAATAAATACTTGATGGGTACAGTTCTAGGGACGTGTACCATTTGGCGATTTTCCGCCAAAAATTTTTTGCCAAGCCCCGCGGACGCTGTAATCAGAATTTTATTTCTCAATATTATGACTATTTTGGCGACTTTATCTTTAAAGTTTGGCTCCAAATATGGCGGCACCCGGCCCTAGGATTTAGCCACCTGATGATGCCATCATCTTATAAACTAAATCGTTGTTTTGAGCTAGATTAAATAAATCAAAATAACCACAATATAATCTTGTGAACCATTTACTAACGACAATCTTTCAACCTTTTACTAACGACACATTTTGTTTTATATTAAAAAAAACACACACACAACATTTTAGAATTCAAACAATATTGCCATACAGTAAAAAACATAATATAATGTTGCCATTCAAAGAATAAACTATGAATAAAAAATAAATAATAATTATAATTAATTATGACAATTTCAATACTTAACATGCATTTTCCTGGAACTTCAACGGAAAACAGACAAAAAGAAAAATTTTAATATTTCCTGAAATATTTTGAAGATGAAATAAAATCATTCCTTAAACAGAAGTGTGAACAAAAGGAGATAAAACCTCACTACAGTTTTTAATCAGAATACATTCACCGCATTTTTAAATGGCAAAGATCTTCTAAGTATTCAGCGACACGTATATCGAAAATATTTTCAAGTTAATTTTAATACATTTTACAATATTTGCCTTCTGGTGGAAATTTAACTTTTCAGCATCATAACAGTTTTATATCATTTTAAAATAAGATTTTATGGTAATTTTCTAACATGATGTATGCGTCTGTTCAACAATGTAGAATATCTAGATTTCTTTATTTTCATACAAACTGATTTTGAACAAGCTTACTCAAAGGCAAAGCAAATATAATTTAGTATGTAATCTTGATATCAAAGTGCATATAGGCGTGGCACTGAGCCTTGAACGACTGCAGAACACGTCCACGAACTTCATAGTGTCCGACTGAGCTCGTATATTTCACAGCTGAGTGTTAACACTTATTAGAAAAAAACCACGACGATATTCTGATATTCTGTATTAATACATTAAGAAGGTACTTAAAAGTTTAAATCTTTATCTTTACTTTATTATTTACTAGCCGCCTTTGGCGACCAGCCGGTTCGCCAGTATTACCGCTCTCTACAATTTTCAATTAAATATTTTAAGTAACTGGTCTTTTAAAGGATTCTCAAACAAAACATTTTTAATCTTCAAATTTTGATAGTCATACCAAACTTATACCGTTGTTTAGATCGTTTCGTTCAATTTACTATATATATTTTGCTAATTTGTTGTCATTTCCGGCAAAACTTCAAATTTAATTAAAAATGTAAATGACGAAATTGCAATTAATATTAAGATATTTTTTAATAAAACCAAGCGTTTTATTTTATTTATCATCTTTATTGTTATTTATTAATTATTATTATTATTGAATATGAGTATTGCAAACAGAATTGCTCGGTATTTAAGTCTTATGTTAACTACAAAATATTTTTCATCATTTATGTAATATCTCAAACAATAATTCAACAAAAATTTCTGAGATTCAGTATAAAATTCAGTTTTTAGTTTTGCTTTCAAAAGGATTGAAATGAAATCAATAATAATATTTTGTTCCTGCTTATAAATATATTTCAAAAATTATGAAGTCTAAATTTAATGCAGTAAGGTATCATATTCTGATAAATATTCTGGACACACCAAATTTTAAATAAATGAATGAATGTTTCTATTTTCTACGATCAACTAAGACTTATTTATGAAGTTTTAAATGTTAAAAATTTAGAAAAACTCACCATTTTCATAATCTTAGGCCAATTAATCTTGAGAAACCTGCGCGCTTATTGGCGTATTTTCTTTGGAACGATCGATGAAAAATCTAAAATTATCCTTTTTTTATTGAATAGTGATATTCAAATCTTCATAAATCAGTCAGTTTAAGTGATTTGAAATTAACTCTTAAAAGTCAGTGATTTAGTTGATTGGAAATTAACTCTATGACCACCATAAAATCTGTGCTTTCTCTTGTGGCGTATGCATTCTCCTTAATATCCGATCGAATAAAACATCACATACAAAAGTACTATTTAGAATAAACACATCAAAAGTAAACATAACATTTCAATAGTTGCCAAAAACAAAAGAGAGAAAAATGCAATTAATAAGCAGACGATATTTAGAAAAGTACAGATATTTAGACTGGAAAATGAAATTATCTGAAATTAAAAACACGCGCAGACGATATTTACAAAAAGATATTAAAAAAGATATTTAAAAAAATATTCAAACCTGAAAAGGAAAATATATGAGTTATTCCATCAATAAATGCCATAAGTTTGTTTACATCTTCATTATTTTATGAGTCATTAAATATCAAAATGGATCCGGGACTGAATAAACAACCTGTATAGAGAGTGTAAAAGATCATAAAATAATTTTTCTTGAATTTATTTTTTAGAAAAAAATAATACATCTTATTTGTTTCATTTCCTACAGACGATTTCATTTCCAAAAAGATTTAATTTATTTTTAATTGGAGCTTTAATCAATGTGATGGCAACACTTTGAAAAAAGCTATTTTTTTCTCATGAATGCGAAACGTGCTTAATCCTCATTTTTATTTTTGACGAAAAAAATTATTGAAAAACATATTTAAAATATTTATTTAAAAATTCATTAAAAATAGAAATTTAATTTTAAGATTAAAACAGTAGTATCATTTAAAAGATAAATTTTTTATCTTTAACTTCATGTAAAAATCTTTTTTGTGCGGTAATATTTTCGGCAGTTATAGCAGAAACACGTCAAAATTTCGATTAATTTTTAAATAAATAAAATTCTAGTTAAAAATTCGAAAAAATAATCCCCAGGTGCACATTCCCGGCCTCCAAGGTATACACGTGCCAAATTTGGTAGCTGTAGGTTGAATGGTCTGGTCTGTAGAGCGGCAACACACACACACACACACACACACACACATTGAGCTTTATTATAAGTATCGATTTAACTTATATTTGATACTAGATCATATTTGGTTAAATAATATGTCTTTTAGAATTAAAATAAACACACATTATCCCCTTAATTTAAACAGGTAATTTTCTCCATAGGCTTTTAGGTAGATTCCTATAGGAAAACAGTTTGATATCTATATAGTTTACAAGCTATATAAAAAATGATGATACAATGATACGAAACTCAGAAGACATATGAACGCACATTTACATTTTTAAGCTACCATTTTTTTCTGTAAATTGGATGTCATAAATCTCGTCTTGCAAAGTATGGTGCTGCGAAGTTGATGCACTCAAGTGAGAGGAATATAAGGCAGAAGAATCGAGCCTAAAACATTATCATACTGCACTTTTGGGTAAAGAAATTTGAAATATCTTTCTTTAAGTTTTAAGGGTTTATTGGTGATACTAAATTATCTTAGGATATTAAAATTTAATTACAGTTAAATAGTCAAGGGCACAATAGTTTAGAGTTCAGATTAACTAAAACTATCAGAGTTTTTCTATTATGTGTATAATGAATGCCTAAGAATTTTATGCTTGTTTTTATGACTAAGAATGTAACACAGTCTGAGATGTGTTATATTCTTAGGCAAAACTAACGTATTTTAATTTTACAAATTAAACAAACTGCTTCGGAGTAAAAATCTTATTAATTTTTTCCCGTATTTTTCTTGGGAAAATTTCATGAAATGGAAAATAATAATAATAATAATTCATTTTGTATTTTTAAGCGAGTTTTCCTAAAAGTAAAAGTTACAGATAATTCAAACAATTTATCACAGTTTTGGAAGTAATGCAATAACTTTCTAGAAAATATTTCTATAAAAGATATTTTTGCATAAGATTCAGTTATTATAAAACCACTTTCTATTACTTACGAAATGCGCTATTGTATCAGTGCGTGACAGAAATCTTTAAATTTGAGTTTAAGAAGATGGCAGCAGATTTGAATAGGACAAATTTAAATGTTGACATTATTTTCTTTCGTTCCCTTAGATCCCATAAATTCTCCTTTTCGTTCACGTATATACAAGAAAGCAGTTCTAAAAGTTAATTTTATTTAATATAGAGATACAATGGATAACCCTAACAGCTCACCAGTATCAGAAGAGTTGGTATCAAATTCTGCATCAGATAAACAAGAGATAAACGTTTCATCTTCATTAAGTCAAAGCTTAGTTGATCTTACTAAACAGTTTTTGAACTGGCCTCAGTTTGGTATAGATCTTAATTCTTCAGAAAAAGAGAGTTCATCTAAGATGGAAGAAATAGGAGAGATTCCTGTCTATTCTCTTTCTCAAGCTCAGTGGACACCAAAATGGCCAGAAAATTTTAATGTTTCAGTAACATCTGATGATAAATCTCTAAACGATCAAAATGATGAAAACGATGCACATCAAATAGATCAAAAAGACGCAAAACATGCACATGAAATAGACCAAAATATTGTAAACCGTGCACATGAAATAGACCAAAATGATGTAAACCATGTACATGAAATAGACCAAAATGATGTAAACCAAACACATCAAAAGGCCCAAAATGATGAAAATGATGCGCATCAAAACGACCAAAGTGATGAAGACGAGGCACGTCAAAAAGATGCATATAAAGACGATAAAAATGATGATTATCTAAATAATTTAAGAGATATGGATCAAAGCGACCTTAAAACAAATTCCAAAGTTTCTTTTGCAACAACAGATGATTCGGAAACAAGAGAAGAGACGGATAAAGATATCGAAAATGAATCTTTAGAAGATAAGCAGTCAGAATTGCCCTCTCAAGATGAAGATGAAAAAGATGTGCCTACTCTCATTCTAAGAATACCATCATGGAGAAATGGCAATGATGATCCAGAGCATTTTGACAATCTCTTGCATGAGATATCATCTTGTACCGATTCTAATACAAAAGATGACGAGGATATAACTGATGGAAAGAAATGGTTAGTTGAATTGGGAAATAATCGCAATTATATCAGGGCTCTAATTAATTTCGATGTGAATAATAATTGGTACAGGGCTATCAAAAGTAAAGAAGATTTTGAGAAATCACAACAGCATAGAAAATTTAAATGGATTATCAACTACGATAATTTGAATTATATCCGAAGCTTGCTAAGTCCTGAAAATTTTGAAAGAATTCTTAAGGAAGATCTCTCTGATCGAAGTGAAGCACGCTCTTCAGATCGATATCGGGAATTATTAGTGAACTAAAGAAACGACAAAAGAATATCCCAGTTATATGAACTATGAAATAAATATATTTTTATACAAAAGAATGAAGCTATTTTTACCATTATGAAGCTATAAATAAAGAATTTCTAATTTGTCTTTATTTTTCTACTTATAAAGGATTTTAGGTGCAATTCGGTTTAATGGCGACCAAAAAGAGTCAAGAAAAAATGTCGTCAAATTATAAAAATACACTAAAATACTATATATATATATATATATATATATATATATATATATATAATCGACAAGTACCGGATTTTAAATACTATTTTAGTAAGACTCGTTAACAGACTCTCCAAATTTCCATCATTTTCGATGACCACAAAAAATGATAATAAACAAATTTTAGAGTTATATTAAAAATTGTCAGATTGCATATTTGGCAAGAAATCATCCCAAAAAATTTAATTTCAATGATCGCACCTATTCTTAGGTCGAACTACTAATGCATTTTCTATTATTAAGTAAAAATGCAGTTTCTTTTCCGATCTACTAATGCATTTTCTATTATTAAGCAAAAATTCAATTTCTTTTCAAATTTAGTTTTTGGTTGAAATTTACTTTAAAGTACACCTTGAGCTTGTCGCCTGTATGGGAAGCCAAACAAATAACGGAGTAATTATTCTAACAATCATATGCAGAATATCTTGCCAATCATTTTAATTCTTCACTAAGGAGTATTGACGATGTGAAGAAGTATATTAAAAAATTTCTACCTAGTTTTATTAGGTTGTATAAATTTAATTTTCCGAGATAGGCGTATTTCATATATACATATTTGAATTTTCATTTAGCTGCTACTGCAAGTAAACGAAAATCATTTTTGTACTTCTATTCTGAAGTTTCAAAGCAAAAGTATAAGGAACCCGTATTAATAAGAAAATATATTAAGTACAATTCCTATAAAGTGATACACGAGAAAAAAAATGCCAAATATTAACTGCCATACTCATTCCAAAATCTAAAAGATGATTGCTAGGGCTAATGAAATTGCGCCAGCTTTCAAGTATGACGACTCATGAAGTCTCTTTACTTTAATTGTAAAAAAATAATTTTAGCTAAACTAATTTCAATAAGACTACAAGTAAAAAAAATCCTCGAATTATAGGATGAACTAAATTTGGGTATCAAATTGCAAACTTTATATGGTACTTGCGTCTTATAGCGGTTTTGAGATTTACTTGGCGATTACGAGATTACGCCAAGTTCCATTATACATAATTCAGCTATCTTAGCTATAAAATTTGTTAGCCGCTTCAAGTGTCCTTTATGTTTGTAAAAAGAAGTTTTCATTTCAGGGTAGAATCCACTAAGTATGTTTGTATAAAATATAATTTATTTGTGGATTGATTATAAGATTCCAAAACGCCTTGCGAACTTGCTCCTTGAATTTGAAGAAAGTGTCATCATTAGAGAATTGCCCGAAATTTGTTCCAATATATTTTAAAAATGGGATACGTATTAAACAGATTTAATCAAACTCAATTTTTTCTAAATTATAAGAAAATTAAAGAAAATATTAAAAATATTAATAAATTGAGTTTCATTAGAACATTTGAAAACGGCTAAAGTAAAAAAAAAAAAAAAAAAAAAAACCCGAGCAATTTTATTTTTTAAATGTAGAAATACAGAGGAAAATAAAATATGACCTGTCTTTCTATTCCGGAGGAAGAAATGTGTCATTTCAATGTTTCAAATTTCAAAGCGAAGTAGTTTACATTTTGAAGAAATTAATAATGAAAGTAGTTCCACAAGAAGGAATATATTTTCTTAATTTTTGTAAGTTAATCAATAACTTTAAATGCTCTTCATGTCAAGCTATTGCTAAATAAAATTAACTCATACGATTTGAGGATAACAGAACTGTTACACCTTTTTTTTTATTCACATGATGGATTACACTCATCTGGTGACAAGTTCTTTTGTCTACTTTTTTGAAATAGAGAAGGATAAAAACGACGAGGATGTTTACTTTATCACTTTTTTCTTTTTTATTTCTCAAAAGTTCTGATAAAGTTCCAAATTTTTGCATATTTTCATAATTCATTGCATTTTTGCATATTTTCATGAAATCTTCCAGCTAATATGGATTAATGTGGAAGCTTGAGACGTAAATACCAGCTTACACGTTGCCGTTGCCAATTACGAGGTTTGTCTCCTTTTACCCTCAAAATATAAAATCTATTGAACTAAGCTAAACTTATATAATATTTTAAAGGTTAAATTTTATTTATCGTACCTTATCCCTTAAACAATGATACCAACAAAGCCAAATCCACAAAGTCAAAAACAGCAGTAAAAAAAGCTTATAAAAAAGACTGATAATAATTTTTTACTGTACTGTTTAACTAAACAGGCATCGTAATTTGCGAATTTAGCATTGTTGGCATCATTCGTGAGGTGAAGGGGTACACTAAACTAGATTTCAGCTTTTTATATATAAATAAATCAATTAGTTAAATATTCAAGAATGTTATACACATTTTAATTACCTTTACAAACAAATTTTCCGCTAACATCGCTTTATTGAGATTTCCTGTCACACTTTTTTTCAGAAAGCGCTTGCAACTAAAAAGATTTGCCTAAGATTTATTAGCTTTTAAGATTTTTTAATTCTTAAAAATCTATTAGCATTTAAAGGTTTTTCCCAGAGTGAATTTTCTCGTGCATTGAGGATTTGCCAAGAAAAGTTTCTCTGAAAGTCTTTCAAACATTTTTAGATTAAAACATTTTTTTTTGTGTATTTTTAAAGTTTTTTTCTAAGAAGGTTATTAGACTAAAAAAAATTTAAATACAGGAAAAAAAATCGATGAATATTAAATTTTAAAAATACAAAATAAGAAAAATTTCAAATGTAAGAAGCAATTTAAAATTGAAGATCATACTTTAAAAAATTTATTAAAAGTCCTGTCAAGTTGCCATGAAAAGTGTCAAAATATGGAAAAATTACATGCATTTAAATTACAGACTTAGCCATCCAATAAAGATGTTTGTTCACGGATATAAAATCGGACAAAGGGTCGGAAAAGATGTATTATTGGTTTTTAGCGTTAAAATAAAAGGTTATTAATCTGAGTTAATTCAGTTCTATAATTAATTTTATCAATTATAGAATTGAATATACCTACTGAATATTAATTATATACTAAATTAATCAAATTTCAAAATTATAGATATTCAAAAAACATAATCATTAAAACACATTAAGCTTAAATAAGGGAAGATAATTTAAGTAACGTTAAAATTCGGGAAAATACAAGTTGGTCATAAAGAACTTTCCTTGATACAAACAATTATTAAAAAGGAATCATTGAATATAATAATGTAGAAATTTTATTATGGAAATGCTTTTAATTTTTTTCAGTCCAACATATAATGCAACTAATGCTGAAATATTAATTTTACATTTGATTGTTATCAAAATGGTGTCAACGAAGTATAAAGCACAATGTGTTCTTCGATTCCATTAATTCAAATCTTTATTGTTCAATATCAATTTTGGGATTACACAAATGAAAAGTGTTTGAAACAGCATTTAAAGATATTGATTATACTCAAAATTAATATCACAGATGTTTTGGCAAATGTGAAGCTGAAATGTTGGGCATATCGGAATATCGCCTTGAATCGCCTGAATCGGAATATCGTCTTGGCATTCTTCAAGCTACCAAGGATGCTGAAATTAAAATTTTCTGATGCAAGTGGTTTTTTCAAAGCCTGAATAAACATTTTTACAAAATATCAAAGCAAACATATTCCAAATTATAATAATTTTTTCATAAGTTGGATTTAAGTAGTACAATTTAATCAGGAAAAGACTTTGTGATCGCTCTGAATTTTCAATTCTTTTTTTCTTCTTGATCAAAATATTTGTAATTGTACTTAAATACGTGTTAAGAGAAAGATATATCTGATAAAAATTTCAGTCAATATTTACATTACGTTTTGAAAAATTCAACTTTGTCTAAAAGATACTGTCATCAAAAATGTTTTTTATTTTTTTTATTTTTATCATTGCCATTTTTTTTTGCTTTATCGAAATAAAATTCTGCAGAAATGCTGTGAAAAAATAGAAAAATTGCCTAGTTATTTCCTATATACAAATTATTAAAAAAAAAGAAATTGTACTAAATTTTAATTTTGAAATTGAAAATCAAAAATAGAAGCAAGAATTTTTAAAAAAACTTAAAGCGGACAGATTGAATTAATAACATCTGTTTATATTCTTTCAACAATACCATCAGAATTTAAGTTGGGAAATAAGAATGATAGCATTACCATCAAGCACCAAATAAATGCTTAGAATGAAATGATAATAATGAAGATGACAGTTCTTTTATTTTTCTTAGTCTCTGAATGTTTGCCACATAATTATCATCTATATTATATTTCTCATAATATATGACAGATAATATTACTGCAATGTTTAATAGTTAAGATGAATTTGTTTTTAGATTTTGATGATTGAAGTGACATATCGATGTTATGCTTTAGAGTAATAAATTCTAAAATTAATTTCAGAGCTTATTTTTATAAATAAGAACATAAAGAAAAACGATACTATTCCATGAATTGGGTACCAATCACCGTGAAAAGTAAACGTTGGCGGTATTTTGTATTGCCCCAACAAAGAAATCAAATGTTAACATTAAGAATCAGCAAGTCTGGGAACCTTGAAACAGATTAAAATAAAATGAATTTTTTCAATAAGACCGCATTTTAAGATTGGTAATTTTACATTTTAATTTTATTTCTGCTTGATGAAATAGGCCCAATCATTATAACTACAGTTCAACTGATTCGAAAGCGATTTTTTTTTATAAGAAAGCACATTTTAAAGAATAATAAACAGAGCCACAATTTTGAGGGATAATTATCAATATTGACTAACAGTGACGACAAAAATGACTCCTCTATGTTTAGAAGCATAAAATTATGAAAATGAACTATAAACAATAATTTAAAATAATATTTAAATTTTAGTGCACCTAAAATATTCAGAAATATTTTTCAAATGTGAGAGATAACTGAAAAAAGAATCTGACATCAGCTAGAAAGAGTCTGAAATTATACAATAAATATATCCCATTTTATTAGTACTAAAATTGCGCTTTTTGACAAAAAAAATTGTTGTATATTTGTGGTTTCTTTTGTTGGGTCAGGAACGCTGTGAGTTCGTGATTTTTCTTTATTGAAAACTTTACTTAAGACGCAAAAACGATTTATTTCCCTATTGAAATACATACGAGCTGTGTGCGCAATTAATATGTGATTCAAGTAAGCGGAAGTGAATCGTAATTTATCCGGAGGCAGGTGGGATCCCACGCATTCCGAAGACTTATGAAGGGTGGATATGAACGATCTGTCAACGAGGTTAATGCCACTGATGTCATTTCACGCGTGCGTCAACAGGTCGGTGGAGGTTAGCACACGATTTTTCGAATCGGAAGAATCTTTCTCTATATCAGGAAACCTCTTGAATATTTTTTATTTACTACCCATTTGAAAAGTATCTTTGCCTTTTTCCTATCGTTTGTTGACATTTAACTCTGCCCACAGGATGTGAAATAAAGCTGTTTTCAGTTTACCGTTAAAGAAGACAAGTTTTAAATGTTGTGTTTCAGATAGACATTTGCTATTTGATGTATATTATAAAGATTAATAGTTTTGTTTTGCGTAGGTATTTGGAAGAAAACAGATTCGATTCATTGTCCTTTTCAAGAAATGATTTTCGTATTAGAAAAGATTAAATTCTAGTATATTATAACAAAATCATTTACTACCGCTCTATTATGTTCTCTTCGAAAATCACTTCCGCTATTAAAATATTTCTACTAAAATATATCTCTGCGTCTTACTAGGCATTTGCATATTATTTGGAGATATGTAACATAACTTCAGAAATTTTGAGATGATTCATTTCGTTAAACCAAGAAAAGTTTGCCTCTTCATTCTCAATATCATATGAAATTAAAATTATGTATCAAATTAAAATTACCAAAAATTGTAAACTGGGACAAACATAATTTTATAGATTAAAATGTTTAACTTTCTACTCGCCTGTCAATCTTCATTAAAAAACAATTAATTTCATTTCAATTATTACATTTGAAACTCTAAAGCATCTCTAATTAGATAATTGTGTATTTTTGTTTCATGATCGAATTTTATTTGAGACATATTTTACAAAAACATTTTGCTCTTCCTTCTATCTCTATAGAAAATAAATAAATAAATAAAAACCCTCTAAGAGAATGTTAATAGCTGAAATTTCACATTCATTATCTTGTGGTAAAAAGCTTATAAGCCAGATAACAGCTACGTAATCTCTGAGAGGAATATGGATGATAGTCTAGCAAAAATTTTGTTCTTTAAGAGTGAGTGCGGAATGACGTTGAAATATTGAGACTGAAAACAATAGCAGGATATACAATAACAGGCAGCGAGATTGTATCATGTAATAATTGAAAAGTATCGATTTATGAAAGAGCAACTTACTGCCACCTATATCTTTAAAAGGAATACATCTTTTTTGTCTTTTCAGATTGTCTTAATACTGTTAATGGCTTTTTCAAAATGATTTGATAGATTATTTATTGGCTAGATGTTTCCACTTTTTATATTGAGATACAAAGGGTGTTCAAATAAAAAGGTACGAAACGACACTGTGGGTATAAATGAAGACTTTATTCAAAGTATACATCATAGGCCTGAGCACAACGACCCCATTGATTAATGAGCCGAAGGATTCCTTGTTCCCAGAATTGCTGTGGCCGTGACGAGACCCAGTCCTTCACAGCGTCCTTGAATTCGCCATCGAAGTTGAAGCGCTTCCCTTTCAAATATTTTTTCATTGGACCAAACACATGAAAATCGCTGAACGACATGTCCGGGATGTAGGGCGGATGGTCGAGTTGCTCCCATTTAAACTTGGCTACTTCCACTTGTGTGACCCCGGAGACGTGTGGACGCGCGTTATCATGGAGCAGAACGACCCCCTTCCATGAGTAGCCCCGGTCTTTTGTTTTTGATGGACCTGTGTAGTCTTCGGAGGGTTTCATAGTACACATCGGAGTTAATGGTTCTTCTGTGCTCGAGGAATTCAACAAGCCACATCAATTGGACTGCGCTCTTTATAAGAACCACTGCTCCTTCCTGCGCATGTGGGCGCCCGGATATGCTCCGATCGACTCGGGAGACTCCAAGGCAAATATGTTAACGGTTACGTTGTTATGACTTTTCGTACCTTTCATTTGAACCCCCTTCCCCTCTTGTATGATAAATCGTGAAATTTATTGCTAAATAGTGGTCAAATTATGTAAAAAGTACTCCTACATTGTATCTTATCAGTCGATGCTTCGATTAACTAACATCAGTATTTATGGTTAAAGTTCGATAATGATTTATTATTAATTTTACTTATCATGACATCTCAGAAATCTAGGGAAAATTATCAAAAGAAATGGATGAGAAAAGATAGGGGGGAGGCGGGCAGAAAATGAATATTAACTTCAGCTTTCTTTCTAAATTTCAAATTTATTTGAAACTTGAAAGGCATCAAGTATTGGTTCTTATATTAAAATTGTGCTGTGTGCATAAAAATCGAATATCATATATATCATGTGCAAATGCAGCCTTGATGTAAAATTATTTATATTATTGTGTTAATTCTTTTTCTATACTACTTATTCTAATAGAAATAAATTTCCACTTAGTGCATCCAAAAGTGGCCCTTAGTCCATGAAATTCTATAAAATCTTCCATCATATTCACCCTCTTGTGGACACGCCCTTACCCTTGTCTTTATAGTATTAGAGGAAAATTTTGGTCTTTGTTGAAATAACGGGAACGAGACAAACGAAATCTTCAGCTGAAAAATCCAAACTGAAAGCGGTTTCCACGAAAGAAAGAAAATAAACAATCCTAATTCCTTTAAAAAAAAAAAAAAAGGACCGTTGGCAGGGTAAGGTGGCCAGGGGTGAGTTATTTCAAGGACGAATTTTACTTCACACTTGCGAAGTTGTCGATAAAGGAAAGTAAAAGAAGACTCCCAGACTGCGGATTTAAAACGACACGACGGAGAGCAAGGTCGACTTAACGGGAAGCATTTGCCTAACAAGGACGCATTTTACACGTTCAGCGCTAACTATATTTTATAAGATTGAGAGTGACCTCCTTTATTTTAGAATTAATAGCTAGGGAAACTAGACCTGCTTTTGAGACTGTATAGAAAAAAGTACCGATGAAAGACTGTATAGAAAAAAGTACCGATTTTGAGTTGAAAAATTTCAGGGCGTGAAACACCCTGAAACCATCAAAACATAAATTCATTCTTCAACCCGCAAGAAAATGTTAAAAAAAGCAACAGTTTTTTTCCTTGTCTGAGGTGCGAGCAATAATTGTTCTTTGTCCGCATTTAAGGAAGGAAATATAACAGCTTTGGTCACTTTTTCCTGGCCGTGTTTCTTATAACTAGTAAAAGGGAAGAATTCATGTGATACCCCAAAGATTGCTCACTCTTGTAATCACCATTTCTCTCTCTTTTCCCAACTACAAATAAAGATAAAAATTTTGTTTGTATTGTCGCTCTACAGTAAAGACCATAGATCTACAGCTGCCAAATTTAGCACTTACATATTTGGAAGGCAAAAATGTTAAAATTTTATTACTAATTTAATTAATTAAAAATTAAGCTTTTGGCGTTAACCCGCAATAATTCTCTGAAATATTATTGCATAAAGTTAAAATTTACATCGTTTCATCGTTTACATGAAGAGTGCAAAATTTCAAAAATTTGACAATTTTTTTAAATATTGCTGAATTTGCAACAAAAGATTGCATTGTTGTTTTTAAATTCAAACCGTTTTCATTGTTTCATCAAATATTTAATAGTGCGATCTTATAGCGCAATAGTGAATAGTAAAAAAGCTTAATATCTTTGTAGTTTACAAGACAAATAAACATGTGAAATTACATTACTGTGAGAGTCAGAGAACAGATGAACTTCTTTCGCCACAGAATATCCCCGAACTTGGAATCTCTAGGATTCCCTGTCGGTTGAAAGGATATACGTGAGAGTATTTATTAAGATAAAAGAAATACACATAAAAAGACATAAAATATCATCAATACACATAAAAAGTAACTATATACAATATTATAATGATGAAGGAGGTGTTCAGTGGGGAGCATGAGTGGATAAAATCTATTGTAGTTAATATATTCTGGAGAAGAGCTTGGTTGAGAAATGAAACGAAAATTTATACTGGACTTGGGTCTGGAGAAATCAATTCCTCGTTCTCTTGTAGGAACCGCACAAGATTTCTAATTTTAACCTTGGACATCTTGTTTCTCATAACGTTGGTCCACTAGATATTTTCTAGGTCGTGGGTGGGTTTTTTGAGATGAAAAGATGTGGTGAGAGGGCAGCTAGTGGCATAATGAAGGGGATCGCCAACTTCTCTTCAGTCACATTGATCAGATCCTTTAATATGGAATCTCTTGAAATATGAAAGGAAAGGGCCATGGCCAGTTGCAAAGATAATGCCAAGCCTATTCCAAGATGATGGGTTAAAGGACACTTTTGAGATGATCTGATGGATGCTTCTGCCACTTGAGCCATTGTCCCATTCTTCTTGCCGTCGCTGCAGGCTCAATTCATTTACAATACTTTTCAGGTGGCTTCTAGGAGCTGGGTATTGAACGGGCGTACCTACAGAAATGGCCTGTTTGGCTAGGGAATCTGTAACCTCGTTTCCGTTGTGGCCTACATGTACTTTAACCCATCCTAACTTAATAGAAGGTTGGTGGAGCAGAATGGCTTGAATTTCCTGAACAATTGGGCTTGAGGTGGAGAATGAACTGATCGCTTTTAAGCTGGACTCGCTATCACTCCATATTTTAGCGTTATAATCGTATTTGCTAGCCCATTTATATGCTTCCTTAATGGCCAGCAGCTCTGCTTGAAAGACAGAATTCTTTTCGTTCAGTTTGCCGAGCCACTGATGAGTAATTTGTTCGTTTTGGAATACGCAGTAGGCAAAGCCGGTTTTCCCTCGATTTTGGATCCATCTGTAAAAATATCCGTCTTGTTTGTAGGTTGGAATTCTTATTTGAGGGAAATTATGTCCTCAAGAAGAAAGTTTGAGGTGAAGATTTTTGTGTGAGAGCATTTCATCTCGAAGTTCTCAGGATGGAATGTTATATTCTGAAAATGGCTAGGTAATTGAAGACGACTTACTCTTACATAGGTTGCTTCTGCTTGCGCTTTGATGTGAAGTGGAAGAATTCCTTCGATAACTTGCAGTGCTGCCGGGGATATTGTTCGGAATGCTCCAGAAATACTCAGGAGAAATTTTCTCTGTATTGAGATTAGGATTCTTTGTTGTCGGGATGAGAGAGGATAGGCCCAAGCTGATGCTCCATGTAGGATCATTCTCTCGGCAACGGTGAAGTAGAGATGACGCCTGAATTCTTTTTTCATACCCCATGTGGAGCCAGCAATTCTACTGAGATTTTGGTATAAGAGAGTCGCCTTCGTTTTGGTGTTAAGGAAGTGAGGAATCCAGTTAAGCTTATTGTCCATGGTAACACCGAGATATTTTAAAGATTGTTGCCTTTTTATTGTTACGTTATTCCATTTAATTGTTGGCCCGTTGACTAATTTGCTTATCAAGATATTACATGATTTTTCTACGGAGATTTGAAGGTGATGCTTGTCGGTCCAGCACTTGAAGACTGAGAGAGCATCCTGGGCGGCTGATTTCAATTTTGCTATTGTTGATTCGGCTACTACAAAAACAAAGTCGTCTGCAAATGCCTGGAGGTGAATGTTAGGTGGCCAGTTTTCAGAAAGAATTTCGTTTTCGACAAGATTCCAAAAAACTGGTCCAGAACAGGATCCTTGCGCGCAGCCTTTCTGCTGTGACCAGGCGGCAGTACCTTGAGATGTTTGAAGAAGGACTTCTCTATTTTCTAGGACATCTTTAAGTGTTTCTGTAGTTCCATCTTAAGTGGTTCTGTTTTGAATTGCATTTAAGTTTATCGAGGCTATTGCGGATGGAAGAGAATTACAGATTATCGAAAGCTCTTTGGATGTCTAAAGGAATTATCAGAATGTGTTCGTTTTGCTGTTTGAAATTATGAATTTTTTCCGTTAATTGCTGTATTGCGTGGTCTGTGGATTTTCCGTCCCTAAAACCAAATTGGTTTGGATGGAGCAAGTCATTTACTCTGAGGTGATGATTAAGTCTCTGCAAGAGGAGTTTCTCAAAGGTTTTGCCAATGGTGGGAAGAAGAGAGATGGAACGATAAGAACTGATGTCTGTTTTGTTCTTACCATTCTTGTGAAACAGTATTATCATTTCTTATTTGAGTGGAGTAGGGAAGCATTGCAGTTGGAAGCACTTATTGAAGAGGGCGTGGAGAATATACGGGAAGTTCTTGTTAATTTCTTTCAATATTATATTCTCTATGGAGTCAAAACCTGGTGCTTTTTTAGGCTGGGTTTACGAAGGATTTGCTTTATTTCGTTTTTTGAAACTGGTGGTTCCGGAATGAAAGGACTATTAGGGATTTCGAGAAGTGCAGTATCTTGGGCTGGAGGGTGAAGAGACTTGAGAATTTCTTGGGCGAATGTGTTAGCTTCCCCTACGTTGGAGTTCCCCAAGAGCTTGAAGAGTTCTGAAGGTGGTTGGGCGTTTTTGATACATGCTTTATATGGTATACCGTATGGATCTGTTGAATCGGTGCAAAGATTATGGAAGGAGGACCGTTTTGCTTTTTTGGTGGCTTTTTTGAATTCCTTTCTTTTCTTTGATTCTATTTCTTTAAAATGTTGCTTGAGAGACCTTTGAGAGTGTTGTACTCTTCTTCTTAATGCCCTGAGTTCCTTTTTCATAATTTCGAGCTCCTGGGTCCACCAGTTGATGCTATGTTTAGTCTTGACATTTTTTAACTTGTAAGTTGTTTTGCATGCCTTGAAGATTTCAAGTTGTAAATTAAATGTGGCTGCAGAGAGATCTTCATGATTCTGAGAGGAGGCTATTGAGTTGAGAAGCTCTGGGAGTTTTGTACTGAGTTGCTGAATCATTTTACTGTGACCGCCATATGCTGTTTTAAAACGGTAGTAGCTCGAACCTTTGCGTTGAGAGGAGATATGAATTTTGATGTATTTATGGTCACTTAGAGAGTAATCTTCGAGGACTTCCCAATTACAGGTTGAGGCGAGGTACGCTCCTTTGACGATTGCAAGGTCTGGCCAGCCTTTTCCATTGTTAGTTTCAAAAGTAGGGGGAGAATTTTTGTCGTTTAGGAGAAACAAATTATTTGCAGCGATGAGATCTTCCACTAAAGATCCTCTGGCATTTTCATCTCTGTATTCCCAGATTCTACTGTGAGAATTAAGGTCTGTCCCGATGAGAGCCATTTCCGTTCTGATGCTCTTGAGAAGAACATCTAGGTCTTGTAAAGTTTCTGAAATGCTTGAATGTGGCGAAGAATAGGAGGAAATTATTGTCAGTGGGCCTTTATCCATTTGTATTTTAATTGGTGTGATTTATTCGTAGAATGAAGAAAAACTGGGCTTCGGCAGGAAGAAAGGGCGATTAAACCTGCTTTTTGGTTGTTGGAAAGCCATTGATTCCATGAAGATGGAATTCCTGTGATTTTCCCCTCATTTATGTAAGGTTCTTGAACTAGTATTATATCTGGAAGATGGACCATGGCCGCTTTAGCCAGGATTGAGGTAGATGTTTTTGATTTGGCTAAGTTGATTTGAAGGATGGTTAGACCAAGGTAGGATGAAGACTTAGAAGGCCAGTTGAAACCGGTGAAGGAGTGAAGAAAAGGTTGTTGTGATGTAAATGGCGTAGAGCTTAAGTTGGAGCAATTGTTGTTATTCATACTGTAGGGTTATTCAGTACCTTGCTATTTCTTTCAAATATGTGGGACATCTATTGTGTGAGGCCGAATGATCGATGTTGAACAGTGCACCTTTCTGCGTATTTTCTTTATGGCAGTTAATGGATGATTCCAAGTTGTTTCTGCAGTACTTAGTTTTATGCTCATGGCCACAATGAGCGCAGTAATGCTTCGATGACAAACATTTTGTCTGGATGTGTCCATAGCTTTGGCACTTGAAGTACCTCCGAACGCTGAAGTGTTCTTTAATGGAGTGTGTTTTCCAATTTATGAGAACCTTCTTCTGGTTAAGTAAAGATTTGATATACTCCGGCCTTCCTGAGATTACCAGGTGACTGCAGTCCTCTCATCCCTTGATTCTAAAGCTCGGCTTCAGAGAATCTTTGGGAGCTCCGATGGTGAGTTCCAGTACTTCCAACACTTCTACATCTGCGATCCCATTTGGGATATCATATACGATGCATATAGGGTACCTGGTCGATGGTTTTTAGCATTCGATTGTTTCAGCTAGCCTCTGGTTTCCCTGAATCATCTGGATTAATTTCTGCGCTCCTTCTTCATCCGAGCAATCGACTGCGATCCCCTTGTTCCTAAGAGGCCTAACTGCATTGATGGCCATTTTTTCTTTCGTTGGTTGTATGTTTTCTTCAACCAGCTTTTTAATATTTTCTTTGCTGTTCTCTTTGGGGAGCAACAGTACTGTGTGGGCTTGGAGAGTTGTATTTTTAATACCTCTATCATGTTATAGGATAGTTTCGATAAATCTATACACATGATTGGATAAATTTTAGAAAGTTCCATATACGCAATGAATAAAATATATGCAAATCTATTAAAATAGCACAGTTATAATAACTTTTACAATTTGAGTTTTAAAAATAGTTTATTTAGGGAATCATGATCATGTAAGGTTTAATTGAAATTATGATAATATCCCAGTGAATCAGCTGATCGCCAAAGGCGGCTAATTTAACAATAATGATGTAGGAACAATAGCTGAGGTGTCACAATCAGTGTCATGGTTTTTAATGGTAAAGTTTTCAAAAAATATTCATGATACTACTTCATTCAACACAGAAGATGCTGTGCTAATAATGAATGGTAAAATAGATGTCTTTAGGCATTCTTCTCTTTTGCAGCGTTTATTGTTAAGAATTAGAGCAATAATGAAAAATCCAGATATAACAAAGAATTCATATTAGTTAAATTTTCACGATTACCACGAAAAACATAGTTATTTGAACTGAAAATATTTAAAATAATAATTTTCAAGGATATTCTAAAAAATATAACAAAAAATAAAGACCAAGTTAAATAATAAAAATGATAAAAATGCTTTCATATCATATAGTTATCTAATTTATTCCCTTTTAATGCCTATGACTATAATAACCCCAGCACGATGAGTTTACAGAGTGGCATAGAATTATTCTGGAAACTTTAAAACGATTTTTAGATATCACCAAAATAAAAACTTGATAGCTAGTCAGAAATGGATTTCTGCAGTAGGTTAATATCTCAAACTTGCTAATTTTTGGCGGCGAGTTATAACAACCTTTAAGACTGATTTTGTTGTACAAAAGAAAAGAGTCTCCAGAATTAATAGGAATATTATTAAACGAATTAATAAATGAGGCAATTGTCAATTTTCTTTCATTTATAACAATCGTTCTACAGAACGCTGAATAAAAATGATTCAATATGTCACTAAGCACACTCGCCAAGTGAAAATGTCCTCACTCCCAGGCTTCCATCTAGTGTAGATAAAAAGAACTAATTTTAATTCACTTATTAGTTTTCTACAGTGAAATGATTCTTTCTTTATTTTTTTTTTTTGTTTAAATTCGCAAAATGGGGAGATGGAAATTAAATTTTCTAAATAATCAGCTTGCAGGCGATGCAATTTTGTTTATTTTATCGGCAAATATTCATTTCGTAGTGACTTATTTTTGTTCCATTATGATAAAAATCAACAGATTGAAAAAATTTGAACAATAAATTTTGAAGGAAATTAAAGTTTTCCTTTATATGCCATTTCCCTATAAACTATTTTCTATTTCCACAATTCTGCCTTATTTTATAGTTTTTTCCCCCTTTATACTTAGGAAAATTTGAATTACTTACATATAATTTAATTTTTTAAACGGTGATCGTTATCTTCTATTTTGCTGCTACAATGCGATTTTATTAATTTTAGATAAAAAATTTTAAAAAGCTAAAAAATTTTGTGGAATTATGTTTTGTATAGGTAAGTCCACAAAAAGCAGCAGCAATTTCTACTGGTTTATTTAAAATTTTTTAATTCTAATTCTTTGTGAACTGGATTCAATGAAATGCTTAAGTATAAAAGTCTATGCTCGTGGCGCCATCAAGTAATGAATTTTAGTAAAAGAAATTTTTAAAAAATTATTAAATTCTCATAATATATATATAATAATAATGAATCATAAATTAAAGACAAAAAAGTTAGAAAAATATCTATTTTTAAATGTATTTATAAAAATGCTTGTATTCATTATTCCAAAATGAGATAGAAATTCATTTTTAGTTTGAAATATATAATCAGAACGTCTCATTATTTTTTAAAATATGAGCTTCATTTTCCAAAATAATGCCTAGGATTAGGTTCAATCTATTAAATAAACTTCACATTAAATACTCACAGAATAGTGATAGTGAGTTTGAATAGCACTACCCTAAAATTCGTCAATCTTATTTTGAATGAATGTATGCCGAAATTTTGTTGAGACAAACTTCGACAATAAAGCTCCAAGTTTGAAATAGGAACTCTGTTAATGCCAAACAAAAATTAATTGTTTTTTTTAAAAGCAATTAATTTGAAAAAATTAATAGTTTTAATTTCAAGCAAAATTAACTGATTTTTAAAAAAAATCAATTGCTGTACAGTATCTAACCCATCAAATAAATGCTGTATTATAATAAAAGAGATATATATTGCATCTTGTTTGACAAAAATAAAATGAGTAATTTAATCAACAAAAACAGCAGCAACAACAACAAAAAACCATGTGAAGTTAAAAAATGTAATTTGAAATCTTACTTTAAAAAGAACAAAAAGAATAGTAAATTTAAAGAACAGTGCATTTCTACATCTTTATCAGCTCACTGAGCAGACAATCAAGTAGTTATTATTGTAGTGGATCCATATTCAAAGACTATTACTGATTTGAAACCCATATTATGGCTGTTATTTACCAGCATTGACAGGGATATATTGCAAATTTGTTGAATGTTGTGTGACAAAAAGACTGCATATTAAGCTAAATATCTAACATCTACATTCAAAACTAGAATACATTTCAATTTAAATGTATCTTTGTAATAAATAAATCAATAACTAGGTAATCAATGAAGCATTGAAATCAGGTATTTTTTTGGTTTTCATCTTACTTTCTACTTTAAATAACTATAATTACATTTTTTTGCGTTGAATTCAATTTTTCATTAGTCTTGGTACTTCACTGCCTAATTTTGCATAACATAAGAGCTTTTGTAGGAGTCTAGCTCTTGTAGCCAAATCTTTACGGATTTAACATAACACAAATGGATAAAATTAGAAAAATAATAATTTAATTTTATTAAAATATTTTTAAGGTAACGAATAAGAATGAATTTCCATTTGATTTTGGCTTTGATTTGGTCCAGTTTTGAGTAACATATTTTTTACTCATTTTGAAAAACAAATAAGAAAATATAATGATTGCAAAAGGAAATTTTATTCTTGCAATCGCTAAAGCTTAAAATTATCAAGAATTTTGTATTTTTTAAGAAATAAAATATAATTGTCAAGTTAATTCCAACTAATAAACAATATAAAATAACGCAGTTATCAAAAATTTTTTAAAAAATTATTTTTTCTTACTAATTGTTTATGTTTAATAATTATTCCTTATGTTGTCTGGTACAATATAAGACGTGAAAGTAAACCTTAAGTTAACATCAATGAAGGAAAAACTTTTGTATCAGTAAGAAATGGCTTAATTTTGATAAATATATTAATTTTCTAATTTTATTTATTTTATTTTTGGTAAATTTTTTAAACGTAGTGTTTAAATTGCATCTATATTTTTCTCTTGTATAAAATGTTTTTGATAATTTACATATTTATTCATATTATTGAATGTGCAATCATCATTTTCTAATAGTAGAAGTATTTCTGTTGATTATATAGTTTTATTTATTTCAAGCACTTCACATGGTAATGAAATCAATGCCTTTAAAATTATTTAAAACATCTGGAATCAACTTTGTTTGAAAAGTTTAAGCATAGGATTTAAATTGTTTTTTTTTATTTTCCTGTTGCATAAAATATCTTTTATTATTTATATATTTATTGACATTAGCATAGATATAATTATCATATATTTAAAGTAGAAATAATTTTGCAGATTATATGGTTTGATTTATATTTAAGTAAGTCACCAAGAAATAAAAAAAATTTATTCCTTGCTATCAAAATTATTTAAAGTAATTGAAATTAGTTTGGTTAAATTTGAAGCACATATTTCAAATTCCAAATGATTTCAAATGTATTAATTTACTTTGAATTTTTTTTGTTAATTGCATTTTGTTTCAAAAGAAATCACTCACAACTTATTACAGTTTCGGTATAAAAAACTGAAATGAAAATTGTTGATCAATTACTAAACCATACCAAAGAGTACATTTATTGATATCTACTCATTATTAAAATTTCTTTTTACTCATTTCTACCTTTACAACAGATAACTTTAAAATTACTATTATCAATTAAAAGAAGGAGAAGAAAGCTACGATGGAAGATTAAGTACTTAACAAAAGATATAAGGTGCATTTCCCCTTTCAGAAAGAATGAGAGCTAAGATGAATTCCGAAATAATATATCCAATAAAAGAAAACACAATTGTTATGTGTTTAATTGTTGCGTGTATAAAAAATTGTTGTCTATTTAATATTATTTTCTTTTTAATATGCAAATGGCATTTAGAGTTAAAATTTTCACGTGATATGTCGTCTATTTAACATTATTTTCTGCTAAGAAGCAAGAAGCATCTGAAGCAAATGGTATTCAAAATTTAAATTGTTAATTGCGGCATGTTAATTTTTGAAAATGAAAAATTAATGAAGAATTAGCTTTCACTAAGAACATTTCTTTTAAGTAACTTTAATAGACTGAAGCTGAAATCAAAGTGACAAAAATGGTTTAATTATGATTCTTACCAAAATTAAAATCTAATATATTCAGTGAATAACTCACAATTTTCCAGTATATGCCGTCAATATACAGTTTCAACTACAAACCTTTCCGATGCTCTTGTTAAATATTTATGACGTTGAGGTGTCAGACATAATTAACTTTATTCAATGACCCAAGAGAAGATTAAAATATTTGATAATCATCTGAAACGAGGTTATCTGATACATTTTTGATAGGGTTTTAGTAAACCAATATAGAGTCATGGAATATTTTCTTTTCTACATTAAATGGGACCGAAATTAATTTAGACGCTTGGGAAAACCCCCCTGATTAGTTTCTCAACTGTAAACGTGATTTTTATGAGAATCTATATACGGTTGGTTATAAATACTGGTGGAAGTCTCATGGTTTGCACAGAAGGCATCGAAGAACAGCAAGAGCAAAGTAAGTAGCTTTCGATTCCGTTTCGATTTCTTTATTGATCTGTATGTGTTATCTAGCTCGAGGAAGCTCAAATTCTATGCAAAGGCAAGATCGGATCGTGTTCAGTTTCAAAAAGAGTTATTTATAATTTATACGCAAGGATGTGTTAAAACAACATGCCTTAGAAATCTACAAAAAATTATTTTGCACTTTTTGAAAAATTAGACTTTTAGACTTGTAATTTTTTTAAAACTTGATAATTTAAAAAGGGGGATAATTTACGGAAAGTTATAATTTAATTTATTGGCATTTTCATAATTTTTCGATGTAAATAGCCCCAATAAAGTAACAAAAAGGTGTGTAATAAAATTTAAGAAATAATTTTATATTTCGTTTAAATTTTCCGCGAATTAAGCAAGTTTTAGAGGATTTAAAAGCATGTTCATTTCTTATGCAAAAAATTGCTACATTGGACTTTTTCTAACTAATAATAATTTCTTTGAGCTTTTAATAAATGAATTCTGCAGTGTATTTATGGATTTTAGTGCTATGAAACATACAATTATTTTAAAGAAATTTATGTACAACCCAATTCAGTTTGCTTTCTTTATCACAATTTTTTAAATAAAAACACTCTATTACGCTGAGCATCAGTGTGAGTTCCTTTTTAATGTGTAGACACTTTGGAATAGAAAACCATTGGCAGTATTAAATTTCAAATAAATTAGGGATTTCCTGTTATTCATTGTTTTTTTTCTTTTATATCTTGTTGGATTTTTAAAAGAAGATCAGCATAATCAATGTGTTGTATTTAAAATCTTTTTATCGAAAATGTGACTTAAGAAGATTTTTCAACCGAACTACATGCTCTCATTGTAATTCAGAACAACCCTTCAATAATTTGCTAGTAGCATATGTTTTTCCATCGAAGCCATTTTTTGGATAGGAACATACACTCTCAAAATACACCATACGACAGCTACAAGGGCCGGTTCATTGTGAATAGGAAATTAGTACACCGTACATGTTGAATATCTGCAAAAATATTGCTTGGCAGTGAGATATCCAAGGCCTCCTCCTAATAGCAAGACAATGAGGGATCATCAGGTTTCCATTGTTAATATGAATACCATAAAATTTCTCTCTTTAAATCATGGTACCAGGAAGTTGTTACACTGGACTGTTTTTCTTTTTTACCCTTGATTTTAAATGTTAAAAAAACACAGGTTTGCTAAATGATCACACCTTATCTAGAAAAATGTTTCATGAGTGAAAAAGAGGAGAAACAAGTCTTTTTTACAGACTTTCACTTCACCGTCAAAGCAAAATCTTAAGCCTTAATGCATTGCACTATCATAAGTTCCCATGTTACATTTACTTAATACGGTCTTCTTGATATACCTACACATTTTATAAAATTGTTCATACTTGTATCTGTTTATATATATTTCCTTCACACTGTTTGAATATTTCACTTCATAAGTTCAATGACGATAACTTAATAAGCATGTGCTTTCCTTCATTTCATCATTCACATCATACATAATTATGACACATAATGTGTAAATTCGGGATGATTAATGTTGTTTTAGGAAGATGAATTCCATCATCATCTTGACCATCCTATTGGTACCATCTGGTGCAAGTGCCCAGGAGGATTCCAAGCGGAGTTTCTCGGATCACGGCTGTATGGGCGTCTATGACAAAGCCAAGTTTGCTAGGTTAGACAGAGTGTGCGAAGAATGCTACCAACTCTTCAGGGAATCAGCCGTTCTCACTTGATGCAGGTGAATGTCCAATTTATTTATTCAAAAATATCAATGAAAATGCGAGCAGAAATAATAATGGAAATGACCAGAATTGGTAATTAATACTAAAGTATGTAATAATTTGGGACCACATTGGCCTGGTAGTAAGGTCTCGGCTCTTGAGCCGTAAGTTGTGAAGTTCGAGACCTGATTCCACCAAAGAACCGTCTTGTAAGAGGGTCTGTTGCACATTAAATACACCAGGACCAATCGTCCTGCAGCTGGTGTGGCATGGTGTGAAGAGGGGATGCCAGCTCAGGTATCGTTGTCGTCATCTGACCGCGGTTCAAAATTATGTGGTCTGTCCTGAAAGAGCCTTAATGTTACTTTACAACTGGATGTTAATATAACTAAACTAAAAAGCATAAACAATTTGTTGTAGATAGTAACCAAGCAAAGCAGGAACTCTAGTTTGAAATCATTTTCAGGATTTATCAAGATTTTGTTTTTCTTATATACAGCCGACCACTCCTCCACCATTGAACGAAGTAGTATCGACAAGATTTGTTTGTAATCGACTGCTATTTTTATAATAATCCATCCATATAATTCGCCAATTCACCGATTGACATCCTCTTAGAGGCGGTTGACCCACTGCCATAAAATAGCCTATCGCTAACATTCCTTCTCATTCCATTCTGTTTAACAAGGTACAGGTCACCACTTTAAGAAAATCTAAATCCTTCCTCCTTCATTATATCCCTCCAAATATGCGTTCCACTACAAGAGAAAGGCGAACACTTTTAAACTTTTAAATAGCTGGCAAAAATTGCCAATTTTCAACATCATATCTTACAGTGTTTTAATATTTTCTAGCACCCTTAATATTGTGCTTAAGTCATTATTTTCAACTTTTAAATTCTTTCTTAGTTCCTATACTTCTATGCGTTTCTTTAAATATTTATAAACAGTTCCAATTCCCGTACATATGCAATTATTTTCTCGCATTCTTCTAAATCTTTGGAAATATAATAAAAATCTCCCATATCCTGATATTATTTGAATGGTATTTTTATTTCTGGGTTACGAATAAAGTCAGAAGTTCTCTCCCTTGTTTGGATCTTTTCCATCTATCAAACCATTGTTGTTTTATTTCTTCTCATAATTTGTCAAAAAGATCTATTGGGTGGGAAAATAAAATGAAGAACAAAAGGTGGGTTAAAAGCATTAATTTGTTTACTGTGTTTATACAGAACATATTAAAATGATTGCTACAATTATCAACAATTAAAGCTATTTAATGATTAATGATACAAAAGTAAAATTTACAGATAAAGGGGTACAAAGTTTTGTTCGTTGAGGAGCAAGGTCACAATAAATCGCAATGCAACACGCACTGTGGGATCATTAGTAAAATGTAGCAATTCTTGGTTAGAAAGAAAAATTTGCATTGGAGTATGAGGTATATCTTTCTGTCATAGCATTTTAGTTCGTTACTGGTGTGATCAATATAACCCAATATTTTACATATTATTATGTAATATTGCTCAATTTTATACAACATTATTCAGTATTACTTTTATTAAATGGTGCTGTAAATATTTTAAGAAGCCACACAATATTGTACATCAAGGTTGTTAAAACTGCATAGAATTTTGCTCACAACGAATGACTTTGCAAATTGGTAAATAACTTGAAAAAGACGAAGTTTTTGGCATTATTTTGAAAAAAAAAAATGTACTTTAAATATATCCAATGTTTTTCGATATGTTCAATATAGTACACATAATAATGAATTATTTTATTTTGATATATAATTTAGAATAGAGACTTCAATTTAAATTGTGCAAACATCTATTTCAAGCCCCACTGGTTACAACAGTTTTCCTTTTACTAATAATATTTTGTACAAGGAAGAAAGAAATTTAAATGAGATTTAGCATTTTTGTATGATAACATTTTAGATTTGAATCGTTCTGTCTCTAGTTGATTTTTAAAATCTTCTCATAAATACATATAAGATATAATCGTACTCAAAAATAATTATATAAGTACATCATACATTATACATTGTATAAAATCTGTTTTTATGTATATGATTTATTCTTTTTAAAATATATTTTTACTTAAAAGATGTACTATACAAAAACGTATCGCACTAGATATAAATAAATTAATTAAAACAATCAAATCCCATAATTAAAGCAATCAAATCCATTAATTAAATCAATCTAAAGCATTATAATAAAATAAACTTAAAAATACTTTAAAATTTGTTAAATTTATAGAAAATATTTGCACGGAAATAAAATGGATATCATTGAAAGAATTATTTTTAAAATTTTAAATTGTTATATCATTTTTTGTGCAATCATATGTTCCGCAATTATAGTAGAAAAACTTAAAATTTCGATTAATTTCTAATTAAAATTTTGAAAAGCCCTTTTGTTAATTGGCATTTACTACCCAAGAAGGCATTTTGGGCTAAATATGGTTGATCGAGATCCAAAGACCTTGTAAACTGTTTTGAACGATTTTTTTGTTATACATTTTGAATCACACACATTGCTAATCGCAAGTAATTCATTTCTTATAAACGTTATCATGCCAATATTTAAATATATATCTTATATGTTTCAAAACTTTTAAAATCTTTGCTATTTTCAGATCCAACTGCTTCAAAAATGAATATTTTGCTGGATGTGTCGATGAATTATTGCTGCGAAAGGATCAGCAGAGATTAGACAACATGGTTGACTTACTCTACGGTAACAGAAGATGAAAGAAAATGCATTAAAAGATTTGGCCACATGTAATGAATCAGCTTCGCTTGTATTTTATAAAATAAGTTAATAAAGGCTTGCAACTTTCAGCAGTAGAATCATTATTCCTTAGTGTTATCGCTATTAAGAAATGTTTCTGACTAGAAAGTTTGGGAAAAAGATCCGGAATTCCCAGTTGACTTTTAAATCTGATTTTTCGGTGAGAAGAACACATAGATTTCCGTAGTTTATTAGGAATGTGTAGACCTTTAACAAATGAGAAAAATATAAATTAACTGCAGTTCTCAAGAATAGAAGTGCAGCAAGAAAAATTTAAACTATATAAATTAAAAATAAGATAATTGATGAAAAGATAATTAAAAACTAAATGTTTAAATTTCAGACAGATTTTTTACGATTTCATATATCAGTTAAAATAATTTGTAAGAAATTTATTTGCTTTTAATATGATATTTTGATTTCTACTATGTATATAGTATGTACGCATGTATTGATTTCTGCTATCTATACATAAGATGTACACTCTATGCAATATAATGGTAATCTAACAATTTTTTACTCTTAAATCAAATATTGAAATAGCAGTAATGATAAGTACTTTTAGAACACAGCTTTATACTTTATTACACTGAAATTGATATTTCGAAATGAATGATAATTTATTTGAATGCGTAACAAAAACAGGACGCTTAAAAATCTTTAAAAAATAAATAAATAAAAACAGAATGGGATATTTTAATTTCTCTTTTTTTGTTCTTTATATAAAAAATTAATTAAACATACATAGCATGATTTTAAAAATGTGTGAAGAAAGGATGATAATTTCAACGGAACTGTTCGAAATTTTCTGTCTGAACTTATTAGAAAACCCGTTTTCAGTGAAGATGGCAAGGAACATACTGCAAAGTTTTTCTTAACGGGAAATAATATAGTTTCGTTGAAAAATTTTCTAGATGAGTGCTTTCTATATCTTCTCAGTTTCGAAACTGCATTGTTACAATGACACCAAGATTAAATTTGGGTTTGAATTAGTTATTTTAGATAAATATCAATTTCAATAAATATTGATATTCCAGCTGTGGTCAAAATAACACACAACACGTCATATTTGGTAGTACATAATTCAGAAAATTAAGTTTAAATAAGTAATAGTAGAGTTAAAAAGACAAATATGGATTACTTTTTATATTTGGAAAAAGATTATAACTAGAAATGTTGATATTGAAAACGTTCAGTACTAAATATTTGAATGAAATGCTTACTAACAGTACGCAACACATTTCCTTTTTAACTTAGAAAAAAATATTTAGAAATGCACTTTTAAGAATATTTATGGTATTATGATCTGTTTAATTATAATATAATATTAATTATTCAGGATAACAAATATTGAATAATTTTACATGTTCGTCACCCTTCTAGCATTCCATATTTATCGCCTACTGACATTTGTTTTGGGAGATTATAAATATGGACGTTGAAATTGAATGCTTGATTGTGTATTAACCAAAATAAAATCCAAACTCCTTGTTTTGCTCTTTTAACTGATATAAATATTACGAAGCTAGAAGCAAAAATTTAAATTATGAGAATAATAAGGAAAAGATAGTTTTATAAATTTACATGCAACGAAAAATACAAAGATTTTCATTATTAAAATAAGGTGATAATATCACAGCACAGACAATACTGAACTACCAGCGGTTCGAAAGAAAACTTTCGCATTACTTATACTACAACGCAGCCCTTAACAAATGATAAATCGACTAATTTTGTATTAATAATAATTCATCAATATATTACTAAATCTGAAGGTATTGCAAAAGGGACTATTTTGACTTATTGCTTGTCGTTATTATTGTTTATCTCTTATATTAGAACATTATTTATGCACAAAATTTAAAATCAGCACTATGAGAAACATAGATTACTGAAAAATGTTTTGCATTAAAGTACCAACAGTATTTTATATGAGATTTTCTTGGGAAATAAATGGATCGTATTCGAGTCTCAAATCCAAAAAATTCAATTTAATGTAATAATATTTAAAACATGGTGGTCTGACATGGAAAAGTATTTCTGTTTTTCAATCCTAACTTGACATATTAGTCTCTGAATATAAATTCTGCTTCAAATTCTAAATTTTATTAAGAAAAAGATAGAGAAAGAAAATTAAAAAAAGAATGCTTTCTAGATGTAAAAGCTGAACCAACTATTATATTAAATTATGTATGCTTTTAAGATGGCGAGATATAATTAATTTAAAACAGAAGTTCCGTTTTGGTATAAATGTTAAAAATTAAAGAAAAGTTCGAAAACATGAAAAATTATCTGTACCAAAAATTCGAAAACCGAAAAAAAAAATTGTAAGGCGATTTTTACATATAGTAGAAACATCAAATTCAAGAAACATTTGAAATAAAACAAGATCTAATATTGATAAAATCTTGTAGTGATAAAATCTGATGCCTAATATTTTTTCTTATGATCATTCAGTATGACTACACTAAATCTTAAATAATTATTTTTCTTGACAATCTATAAGTAAATAGGCTAAACAAGAGTGACATTAAATTGAAACGCAATAATTTACTTAAAAGTCAGAAAATTTTTATAGGGATAACTCTTTTAAAAAAGGAATTGAAGAGCTTCAGAACGAAAATTATACAAGTAATAAGATGAACATGGCTACCAAATGTTCTTCACTATATAATATATAAAATAATAAAAAACAAACTATACGTGCTGATTTATGATTTAAAACTAAATAAATAAAATAATTTATTAAATATTTTATGATATTTCACACTTAATAGCCAAAGAAATAACGATTGAAAAGGATATTCTTTAAAAATCTTAATTTAGTTTCAAAATGATTCGATGGCAACCGAAAAATTTTGTCAGCTGGTTGCATATACAAATGTACTTTAATTTATATATAAATGATGTGAATATATTGTTATGTAAAACAAATACAAATTAAAATATATCGTAAAAAAAGAAAATATTATAACTTAAAATACAGTTTTTGTTGGATTAAACTTAGTCTTACAATAGGAACTTAAACATTATTTTTCTAAAGGAATCCTTGCCATATGAGCGATTTATAAAATTTTAAGGGATCTGATCACTGAAACAGAAGTCCCATAATAAACAGAGAAATCTTTGCGAATTTTCAAAGTAGAAAATGAAAAATAAAATGATTTTTTCCAACAAAATATAACGAATACAACATTACAACAACAAATAACTTATCATTTCTCTCAACCAGATAAAAAAAGAGTATACGTTGATTGTCACATATTCTATTTTGTCTTTAGATATTTTACAAACCAAAGGAAATGCTACTGGTGCTGAAGATTTCCCGATGGATGATTGGATCAAAAGAGAACTTCCTGAAAGGGTTATTCTAAAGTGTAGTGAGGACTGAAGTTGTTGAGTGAAGGAGTTGGTAAACGGATTTAAGTTTATCTTTTTGATTGAATTTGAGGTTTCAGGCACACTGGGATTGTGAAGTTTGCATAATTTACGTTTTTCATTATGGAGGAATGAACAAAATTAATTTTTCAAGCTTAGAATTTCAATGCGTTTTTAAGTAATTTTCAATCCAAAAATATTGAAAATATTCTAGTTTGAATATGCAATTAGCGTAAAAGGTTCTAAGTTTGAAAAAAAAACATATAAAAATGTATTTTTATGCTAAAATTAGGTCCGTATTTTGGTATCTAACTGCATCTAAGAGCTTCATTTTCGTTGCTGATGGCAGAAACCCATAGCAACGCAACATTCTTGCTGTCTTCCAAAGAATCTCTTTGTCTGAAACTCTGGATATTGTCTAGAGTCTTGTTCCGGGACTGTACTAAGAGAACAATTATTATAAATTTTGTTTTTCCCCAATTACAACGGCAAAAGCTATTGCAATTTACTATTTGCACGGACTCATTCTGGATTATGTATTGAGCTAAATTCTAAGACATAATTTAACAGGCGAACTATTAAAAGGTCAGTGCATTTATATTGCATTCCTAGATCTAAGGATTTTGGGTCTTTTGAAAAATCCGGTTATACAGAGAGTTAATAATTTAACCACCTTAAAAGGTCAAATTATGCTGCAAGTTTTGATAATTAATGCTAAACTGTCTTGTGAAAGATGTAATCCATAGAAAGAATTTTTGTGTGGCATTTTAGAGGATAAATCTTTGGATAGTATGCATCGGTAATGTCAGAACATTGCCGAACATTGAACATTGAATTTTATAATTCTTCTGATTAATCAACTAGTTAATTGTGTGAACACTAAATACACGCATTTGGTGACAAAAATGAGACAAAGTCTTTTCATAAATTTTTTCTTCCAGTTGTCGAATGAAAATGATTTCTTTGAAATGCAGTTTTTATGAAATATTGCTACTTTTTATTGAACAAAGTCTAAATAACACTCGACACTTCTAATATAATTTTTATATTTTTCTGATATAAATATTTACGAAATTGAGCTTTAATAGGTATATTGAACAGAAAAAATATTGACTGAAAAGCAACAAAATTACTGTTTGCCTTTTTAGAATTATTGAAAAGCATTATAAGAAAAAAGGATGCAAGATGATGAAAAATAATACAAGGGTATGTATGCATTACATAGATTGTTTTATTGAAACATTAAAAGTTACAAGGAAATAGTACATTCATTAGGTCCATTTGTCGAGTAATCCTTCATTTTCGTCGTCCGTAAAGTTGTTCTACCATGTAATCCAGCCTCTGCTGATCTTTTCGAAGCAGAAGAGCATCAACGCATCCAGTAAAGTACTCATTTTTGAAGCAGTTAGATCTGAAAGAATGAGATCTTAATAAAGATCTTGTAATAGATAGAAAACTCTTCCTGAGATAGTGAAATTTGAAAGCAGTATGAATAAATTTGATACTGAATTCAAAAACTGCTGTAGTTAATAAAAGAAAATGGTTTGAGTACAATTACATGGTAATGTAAAACCTAATTAATTTAAATACTTGATATAAAAATTAAATTAATTTATGAAAAGAGAAAATGCATTTCTTCTTTGTGCAAAATTAATGGCAAAATGGATTTTATATATTTCTGATTATCGAGTTTGGAAACAAATACGCAAATATATAATCAAGTAGAACCCCAAATATATATTCAAATAGAATATGTTTCGAATGTGAATCTTTTTTGAGCAGTCATTCTTTGTATTAATATTCTATAACCCTAACATTAAGGGCATTTTGTCAAGAGGAATATCGCAAATATCAAAGTATCTGTTCGAATTCCGAGCCAAAAGAAGTAAAGGAAAAAAAGAACAGATGCGCTGCAGAGGAGTGACTGAAAAGGTATCTTGATGGAATTCCGGGAAATGAATTTTAGATTTAAATCTTAATAGTACGTATGTAAATAGACATTATTTACTCAATAAGTGCAATAAAATGCTTCCAAGTAAAGTGTAATCATTTGTTCCAAAGTAAGCCACAAATCTTTTAAAAACACATTACTTGTAAAATATTTGAGGAATAAAATTTTTCTACTTTCTAGCCATAGAGAAAAATTTATTTCATAGAAAGGTTTACGTTTTATCCTATTTAATCCTGAATATATTTTACAATGTGTAACTAAATGTTTATTTTCAAGGTTTCTACTGCTGTAATTTTGCAGTTATATCGTAACTATTGAAAATCCAACACATGGCAAATTTACATTTAAATTTGCATAAATTCAGCCATATTCATAAATTATGATGTAGTTGAAATGTTTCTTATATCTCTATTTTGTTTCGGAATTTTCTCGATATTAATGAAAGCAGTATTTCTTTCCTTAAATTTCTATGATGTATATTCAAGAGGCTACAGTTTATGTTCAAAGAACAACTTTAAATTCACTAGGCTATATTTTAATTCATTTTATTATAGTATATAAGTATCGAAAAAATTAAACTTATTTTAATGTTAGAACATAAAGTGCTATAATATCTAAACAGAGATAAAGGGAAAAAGTTTTGAAGATCAGTTCACTCTCACATTTTTGTTTAATTTCTAATAGCTGTATAATATAAAAGTAGGCTTTGTTTATTTAGAGCAAATTGTTAAAAATAGAAGACATTTTAAAAAATAAGTAGATTAAAGACACAAAATATAAATAATTTTAAAGATATATAAAACTAACTATATGAGATTTGAATATTTGTTGGAAACAAATTCAATTTCTGAAATTGTGTGATGAAAAGAACTCGTTAAAATAAGAAAGTCTCCCCATTATTCTGTAAATTTTTAAATTATTCGTAGGAATAGTCATTTACTGAAAAAACATTTTATTAATTTCATTGGGGAAAACATTTGAGGAAACATACTTTCAAACTGATGAGAGTTTTGACAGTTCTAACCGAATTTTATATAAAAATAATTAAAAACGAGACATTTTTTTTGAAAATTAAAAAAAATATTTCCATGTTATATTATGAATCTAAAAATTAATGTGCATGTAGAAGTTTCAATGATTATGCTATATTAGAAGTTTTTATTTAAGGAAAAGTTTAACAAGGAAATTATGAAATGGTAGCCAATCTTTAATATCGATACCAATATCAATAGCATAGCATGATTAACTGAATCTATACCTGCATGATGTATGGACATCTGATTCTCTGAAGAGCTGATAGCATTCCTCGCACACTCTGTCTAGTCTGGCAAATTTGGCCTTGTCGTAGACGCCCATGCAGCCAAGATCTGAGAAACTCCTCTTGGCTTCTCGATCAACACTGGCATTCACTCCTGCCAGCAACAGGACCAGAAAGTATGCTAGAGACATCGGTTTCATCTTTCTATGGGAAACAACAACAAAAATGAGAATAAAAGTAGAGAAAAGTTTGTTTTGAAATGTTTTTTGTATTTTTTATATATATTTATTTTGATCTATTGTTTTCTGTGCGAGTATGTTTTCAAATAATTGCATTTTATTTTGTTTATATTACTAACTGCTCAGTAAGTGCATCGATAGTTTTTGTCATCATGGTCCTAAAAGAAAAAAAATTTGACTGAAATTGAATAAGGAACTGAACAGGAACTCACAAAATAACTGACAGTTACTTTGTGAGCTGATGTGGTTACAATGACAAAAATATATCTATCTATAGAAATGAGCTCATTCACATTTACTCAGATGCAAACGTTTAATTTAATTAGAATCATAGAATATATAGGATAAAAGCCTATTAAAAAGTTATTCATTTCTGTTTAATCATCTGAAATCTAAAATGAAAAACGCAAATGTCATTGTTTCAATGTGTGTGCTATGTATTTGCCTACAACGAAATACACACTAACACCTACTATAGCACAACAAATATCTGAATTCTCATATCTAACTTTCAGTTGAAGTTACATACATATGGAGTATCATTTCTTAGTAAATTAACTTTCTTTCCGCAAGTCCTGTAGCTTGGCCAAAGTTGTCTTTCCAAACTTTTCCCATCTAACTATACCCGATGCAATAGTCTTTAATCGGTTATATTTTATTCAGATTCGTTTTGGGCCTAGGTTCGAAAACACATTTTTTGGCATTATGTTCATCTGTCTGTCTGTGAATACGATAATTCCAAAATGATCTAAGCTAAATAGATGAAATTTGGTATATGATATTACGACCAAGTTTATAATCACCATCAAATTTTGAATGAAATCTATTCTCAGGAAGTCTGTCTGACTGGCTGTTCAAATATAAATGAACTTGATAACTACAAAACGCAAATAACTAAATAGTTAAAATATGGTACCTAGGTTTAAAAACTAAAATATAATTTCGTATCAAATTTTGGACAAAATCTGTCAAAGACTGTCATCTGTCTGTCTTTACTTTCGCATGCATGTAAACGCAGCAACTTAAATAAAAGAAATTTGATATATGATCTTGTGACAACAACTATAGTTCTGGTTTCGCAGAAAGGCATCTAAAATACATATTCATATGATAGATCCTGTATAAATGCTAGATTCATGCCAAAGATCTGCATTTTATATTGTGCGTCAATGCTAAAGGAGTATGGGGTCTTACTCAATTTCCAGAATTTTATGTAGGTGGGGAATATTACAATTTATTGTTTTAAATTATCATTACCAGTAAACGTACATAGATAAGAGTAGAAATCAAAAAGAAAGATAAATAATGAAAGACATTTTACAGCAAGAAGAGACAAATGATAGAAGAAAATAAACAAAGGAGGAAATTTATTATGTCAAAATGTAGTCTTTTTATACTTTAAAAATTCTTTCTATGCTTTAATTTATACGCTTTAGTTAAATTACATATAAATGATTACATTGACTATGCAAGTGACGATTGTTAATGTCTAATATATTTCTGCATAATTTTTTTTCGCAAGTAATGTATATCGTTTATAATTGAATTAATTCCTATTTGACAGTCATTCAATTATTTTTAAATTAGGAATTATCTCTTCCTCTATCATCTTTTTCAATTCCTAAAATAGTGCCACCAAAAATCTGAAAAGAGATATTTAAAATTTTAGACATCGAAACGTATGTCATGTAAGCATTGAATTAACAGTTTTCAAACTTACAAGTTGGAAATAAATCATATAAAGATGTAAATATTCGATGCAAAAAGTTACTCGAAATCTGCAACACATTAAGTATTCTATAAATTCTTAACCACTTAGCAAGACAGTACATTCAGAAGACGGAAGATATCTTTTAATTAGATAATAAAAAGCAAAACATTTAAGAGCTTAATTACATTAATTTTGTACATGAAGTTGGAAGCATTTGGGGAAATAAGCATGATAAGTAAATAAAAAAAATTACTACATTTTAGGAAAGTTAGACATAGATAGATAGATTTCAAATTTAAATTCAAAGAAAAGAGTAGAAAATATTAGTTATAAAATAGGCAATTTTTCATTCTTATAAAAGTAGAATCTTAGGGAAAAATCTATGTGCATGCGATGAAATGCGAACTAATATTACTTGTACTTACTTTGTTGCGTTCAGATGTCTGATGAATCTGTTGAATGTTGTCTCTTTATTTATACTCATTCTGGATTGCCTTTTAAGCTGCTCTTCACAAAAATCACGTTTTATTTGGATAATTTGGAAACATTTCCCAGAGGTGTCTTGATTAACTTTTATTCCTTTGAGTATTCGAAACTCTTACTTCGATCTCAAAATAGCTTCCAAATCATTTATATGAAAAAAATCATCTCAGAGAAAACATTTTTTCATGAATATCTGATTTCTGAAGGGTTTGGCACGAATAAATTATTAGACTTGACGGGAATGACTTTTGGGATTGTTTTTTGTTCCGTTTCGGCTTTTAAGCTAATTAATTTAGCTAGGGAAGAAAAATTATTATTGCTACCAAGGATAATTTTCTTTATGTATATTCGTACTTGTGCTGTTATTTATGTTAAAGCTAAAAAATAATCATTCAAAACTTGAATTATTTATTATAATAATATAATAATTTCTTTCACAGGTGAAATTGAAGGGAAATAAAAGTTTAATGTTTTTAAAATAGGCATACAAGCTGATTTGATAAAAAAAAGAAATTGTAATTTTTCATATAGAATGAATCTCGAGCAAATAATTCGTTTACTTTGAGTTTTCTTTCTCTAGCGGTTAAACTATTTAAATATCTGAATAAAATTGCTAATAAAAGAAAAGAAATATATTTTGTATGCAGTGTATGAAGTGTTTCACTTTTTCACTCATAACATACAGTGATTGCCATGTTCATCCATTCAATATTCTTGTACTCGAGACAATGTCCATTTAAGACCTTGTTTCCGAGGCATTTTTATTTAGTGCTTAAACTTTCTCAATATCTGAATAATATGGCGTAAAAGAAAAGAAATGTATTATCTGGTGTACGCAATTTTCACCTTTTCACTCATAACAAACATTGATTGCCATATTCGGTCATTCATTCAATATTCTTATACTCAAGACATTGTCCATATAAGACCTTGTTTCCGAGACATTGTTTTGAATAATATTGCTTAAAAGAATAGAATCTCTTTATTCATATCAGACATTGCTCGAGATATTGTCCATTGTCTTGTATTCGAGACATTCTCCATTTCAGTTTTTATCATCGTTGTCAATTTAAAAAATAATCTTATTTTTGTTATTTATAGGCACCTTGCAATTGATTGCGTTGTAAAATTTCCATTTTACTTTCTTATCTATAAGAAGTATAGGGAAAGTATTGTAATTTTCAAAAAATTCGCACTTGAATTTTGAAGAATCTCCGTTTTACAGACCTCCCTGAATTCGAAAAACATTTTCGACATTATGTCCGTCTGTCCGTGCGTTTGCGGACATGATAACTCGAAAGCTTTTCGAGCTAGACGAATGAAATTTGTTGTATGCTCTTTGCACTAAATTTGTAAATTTCTGACAAATCCTGAATGAATTCCATCTGGAGGAAGTATGTCTGTACAAATTTTCGAATATAAGTGAATTTGATAACTTTGAAACGTAAAGAGTCATATAAATAAAAATTGGTACACAAGTTTAGCATCCGAAGTATGGATTCGTATCCGATTTTGAACCAAATTTATCAAAACCTTGACCGTCTGTTGATCTGTACTTTTGCATGCGTGTGGACTCAATAACGTTTTAACGGAAGGATTTAAATCAATGAAATTCGACATGTTATCTTATGACTACAACTTTAGTTCTGAGTTAAATTTTGGTTCCACTTGTTAGGCAAAAAGGCGTTCAAAATGCACATGCGCACAAGATATTAAGTAAAAATTTTAGATTCATGCCAAAAATCTATATTTGCGCACTAACTATTGTGATGATATTGTGTAACTATTGCGTGTTAATTCTTTGTGAGGCATTTGCGACCTTTCCTAGGGTCTCTAATTTTATGCGAAGGAAGGGGATATGACTTTAATTGGGGAATTTGATAGAAAGTTTCGTAAAGACCACGTCTTTTGATTTAATTGAGTTTGCTTACATCTAGACCAAGATGTATAGGGACCAAATGAGTAATAAAAACCTAGGCGTAATGTAATTCTAAGATATTAAGTGTTCGAAACTAATAATTTTTCGTTCCCATTCATTAAACAGCATGAATAATCAGTGATAATATTAGAAAACGAAAAAATAAATAATGATATGAAGAATAGAATATTTCATTGCTTGAAAATCTTGAAAGTCCACACTTTCTCTATTTATTCTTGAAACCCATCCTTTTACATTGCTTGGAAATCCAAATTATTTGTTCAATTATAATTGAGCGAATAATATGTTTCAGATGATGAAGAAGACTGAACGTAAAGCAACATATCTCTTCAGATTTCTATACCACAATAATGGGATAACATTTGATTCGCAATGGACTTAACGCACATCAGGATCTCTTATATGGTGTACAATAACCGTATAACATTTAATTCACAATGGAATTAACTCACATCAGAATCTCTTATATGGTGTACAATCATGGGATAACATTTGATTTACAATAAATTGAAATCATAACAGGATCTGTTATATGGTATATGTTTATGGAAATTAGGTCTATGATCTGAGACTCTTTCATGAATTCGCAGCGCCATTTAGTGAATAAAGAAATTATTTTTTTAATATGATAGCATTATCAGTCATTTGTTAGCACTGTCAGATATATTGATTTTGCTAACAAATAAAAGAAACACTTTAAGATGTGTGTATGTGTATGTGTGTGTGTGTGTGTGGAACCAAAAATATAAGCAAATGGCAAAACAACAACAACAATCAGTTTATTAATTTTTAATAATAAGAAATATTTCAAAAGACCTTTGAATAACTAAAAATTTGTCTAGGTTATTCAGAGTTCACTGGTTAAAATATAACTTCAGACCATTTCTCAGAAATTCTTCACGATCCTTCGGAAACAACAAAAGTTGTTGAGGTATGTATTTAAGCTGCATACGAAATAGTCTGAACAGGTGTTACGGTATGTAAAATTTTGCTAAATATGTTTTAATAATAAAAAGAATCTATAAAACATTTGAATAGATAGTTAGAATACATGGAAAGATAATTGGGTTTTAGATTTCATTTTGAGCAGCGAGTCATGATCGTCGCAAGTGAGTAAAGAAACTATTTTCGTAACGATACAAGGAAAAATAAAATACCAAACAAAGGAATAAAGTTAAAGGCATACACAAAATGGATATTTTAAACGTCCAAAGGGTGCAATAATTTCAGAATGAATTTAATTAAACTGCGTATAATAAAAATACCAGATTTTTTTTTTGCTCAGAGTGTCGTAATTTTGTAACGAATTGGTTCCTATTTGTAAAGCGGGCCACGGTGGCCTGGTGGTAAGGTCTCGGCTTCGGAACCGGAGGGTTTCAGGTTCGAGACTCGATTCCACCGAAGAACCGTAGTGTAAGGGGGTCTGTTTCACGCTAAATCCGTACTGATCAAACGTCCTCCCACTGGTGTGGTGTAGAGAGGGAGGTGCCAGCTCAGGTGTCGTCCTTGTCATCTGACCGCGGTTCAAAATTACGAGGGCAGTCCCAAAATAGCCCTAGTGTTGCCCCAAACGGGACGTTAATATAACTAACTAAATCTAAAACCTAATTGTAAAGCAAACAACAGAACTAAAGATCTCTTGCCCAAATCTGAATTTTTTAATTAAGTTAAAACATGTGATTTAGTTGTTTTAGAAGTTTGTAAAGTTGAATATGTAGCAGCAATCAAAAGTGTTCTCGAAACTATAAGAACATAAATTAAATATAGATTAAAAAAAAATTTCTCTGAACATAGTTATTTCAGTATTTTGTATCAAGTTCTTGGCAAGAAAAAGTGATTCCTGTCATGATGTGGACTCCAAAAGAAGATAACAACAACATTAAAAAAAATGCGTCTCATTAATTCAGTCTCGTAGCAAAGTAGATTGTCGTTTAGAAATGGTAGAATTAATATTCTCTTTTTTATTCAATAATGTCTTTTCTCCTATGACACATTATTGAAAAATGGAAATAGTCATCGATTATAAGGTATGAAACATATAAATGAAATTTTGAAGCAAAACTATTGAAGTAAATGTTCTTTCTACTTTCCCATATACGAAGTATACAAAGAGAAAGTATTGTAATCGTTAAAAAATACGAGATCAACGAAATATGTGACGAATATTCACTTCTTAGAATTCTATGGATCGAAAAACCCATTTTCGGAATTACGCTTTGATGAAATATATGATATATGGTTTATATAGAAGAATGTATGTATCTCTTGTCTGTATATAAATTAAAATGACAATTTCAAATTTAGCCTTCAATTTTGCACTTATATTTAACATCCACACTGAAGATATCTATCACATTTTGAACCAAATACATCAAGACGTTGACCGTCTGTCTATCTGTACTTTCACAGCTTGTAAAAGGGATGTCTCATGAATGCAATGACTCAAAAATACAAAATTTTGAATGTTATCATGTGCTTATAATTGTAATTCTGTGTCAAATTTTGGTTTGAATAGCGTCCAAAATACACATTCTGTTATTTGGTACTTGTGCATTAACTGCAAATCCTCAATAAATTGCCGAAAAAAATCCGAAGAATTCCCTTTAATACGAACTTTTGCAATTATTTTTCGACAATAGCATGTGGTTGGTAATATGCAGGTTTTAGTTTTAGTTTTAGTTTAGTTATATTAACGTCCCGTTGTAAAGAAGCAATACTAGGGCTACTGGTAATATGCAGGTAATATTTATTTAACAGTATGGGTAAATTTTTGGAGGCGACTACACCTATAGATTTTTTTATAGTTGGAAAACATGATGTACCAAAACGTTTTCGTTTGTAAAAAGAGTTAAAAAAAAAAAAAAAAGATAATTTGCATAAAATTTTAAGAATTTTTTTTGAAGTTTAAACACAACGAAATTTCAATTATCCCTCAAATAGATTTATTTGGTCCTGGGATATAATTTAGGCTGATAGGCTTAGTATTCTAATTAACGAGAGAAGAAAGAATATGAACTTCATGATAAAAGGAATTGCATTCGAAAACGTTTTTCCTCAATTTATTTGAAAATAGAGAAAATATTTTCAATTTGCATGTTAGATGTCTTTTGTCAAGCGAGAATCTAAAAATTTAAATGCAGTGACTTATGCTATTAATCATGGTCATATGACTTTCAAAGAATTGAAAGGAAAGACGAGAGATCAACGACGGCTAATTTTCATTACATTGAAACGTTTCATTCTTGTTTGTAAAATAGAAATCCATGAATGAAATTCTAATTTTTTTTCCTTCTCTAGAATGCAAGTAAAGTATCTTTTGTGGGGGAATGGGATAAAATGTAAAATTGTACAATATGCAATTACATTCTCACACAAAAAAAACTTGAAAGAGTTAGTAGTAATTTTTTCAATATCTACAATTTTAATAAAAAAAACTTGAAAGAGTTAGTAGTAATTTTTTCAATATCTACACATTTATTTTATTTGTATTAAGTTTCATATAAGTAAAGATGGATTTTCGGAATTGCTTTTCCACTCACTTCCGCATGAGTTCTCAAATTTGTACACTTCTGTGCCCTTGACAATAAACTATTTTAGTATTTTTAAAAATAAATTTCAATAATAAATAAAAGTTTAATTAAATTTCAAATAAGTAAAACAGATAAGAGCAGGGCTACTTATCAATCTGAAATACATAAAACACATACGAGCGGCCTCACCTGTTTGTAAATGAAGGAAAAAAAATGGAATTTTAGATTGGAATATATTTTTAATAAATGATTTTACATCAATGAATAAGAAGTAGGAAATGTTTAAAATAAAAATAGTTTCTACCTTTTAGTGCATTAATAAAATTTTGTTTCTAAAAACAGTTTTTTATAAAGTTATTTCTTGGCCTTTATGTAGTTTATAATATAGTATGAAGAGTGATTTTGCTAGTAATATAATAAAAAAAATTAAAGCAAGCTGTACAATAATATTTTGTAAAATAATTCGTTTTTATTAATAAATAATAATTTTTATAATAATAAAAGTCTTCTTTTATCAATGTACCTGACGAACTCTGCTGATATACATCTGTTTAAGGAAATAAGTAAACTTTTAACAATTTTTCGCCCAAATTCCATAAAAACAAAGTAAGTACATTTTATTGTTTTCTTCAATATTTTATTGTTTTCTTTCACTATTGTTTTCTTTCACTTTTTCGATAATCACTAAGTATTTAACAAAAATTTCTCTGAAGAGCAATATCGAATTTTTCCTGAAAATTTTAAGTCTTTTTTCCTCCTTCTAAGAATGTGGAGCGAAAATGAAATATGGAAAAGAAATGAATCTGAGTTTTTTTAAAAATATTAGATAATATGTTAATTAAATCAAAATTTAACGAATTAGCGTTGCTTAAATGCGTGATGTTAGTTTATATGATTTTTATTTCTCCCCCCACTTTCTTCTTCTTATGAACAAAATGACTTATTTCGTGTTTTTGATATCATTATAGATCCTAAAATTTAATTGTATTTTATTTGAAAACGATTCATATCAAATGAATGCTTTCAGATATTTCATCTTTCCTAATTAAAAAAAAAGACTATACCACAAAATCTATAAGCTCAATTCCTTTTTTAAGCATTTACCTCAGTTCCAAATAGATATTTTCAGCGGAATTTATTAGCTATTTCATTACTATAAAAATTATATGTATTTTTGTCCATGAGTTCCAGAAATTATTTTATACAAATAATAAAATATCAATCACATTTTATATCCTCCAGACATTATTAATTCTGTTTTATATGTCAGAATTTTAATATATCTTCAGCATATAAAAATGCCTGGAAAAAGTGGCATGTCACAAATAGTTGGAGTTTTAAAAATTTAATTTATTTGTACAACATTTTATGCTGTTTCAAGATGAGTAGAAATGAAAAAGCTTGCCTACTGGATTTTCAGTTCATAACATTTAAATAGTGAATTGGTAGCGGATAAATGATGGAAAACCGAAATTATATTAGAAGCAACAATTTTACAATTATCGAAAAAATACTGATGTACTCACAAATGCATTATTAGTAAGTAGTTTTAATTTACTAGCACTGAAGAAATTCTGATGCATGAGCAAATACCTGCTTTATTAATGGAATTCTAAATTTATTTCTGAATAATATATGTTAGAATTTTAATGAACTTTCATCACATTAAAAGTACTCACAGTTTTTTGCAATTTAGAATGTTGTATCTCTCCACACACACACACAAAAAAAACACTTCTTTGTTCTTTGCTTAGAATATTAAGGAGAACATAAAAGACTCAAGTTTACTCAACACAAAAAAGTTATTCTTCGCAATATTTATATAAATGGATAATGGTTTATTCTCACATGCTGTTAGCTTTTCTCAGATGTCAGCATTTTTAAAAGTAAGCAATTTTTTGCCCTGAAATTTATTTTACTTCGTTAAAGTGGTGGATGCGGCAATGATGGGAAACAGCCTTCGAATAAAGGTCATGAGCCTTTTGATTAAACCTATTAACTTTCTATGCTTATTAAAATTAATTTATAAGTATTCTAATTATTTATATTATTTTTTATTGAAAAATGTTAAATATCATAGATATTTTTTAAAAGAAATATTTAATTTTTCAATTCTTTATTGCGATCCTCTGAGATCACAAGAAATTTTGAAGTAGCATTATTATTAAAATCATAAATAACTTACCTCTAAGAGTAAAATGTGTTAAGGATCTATAAATATATTCAATTTTGCTCCAAGCAACAAGAGGTGCTTAATTCAAGTCGAGAGTTCAGCGGTCACTGTGTAAGTATATTGCTGTCTCGTGTTGTGCTGGAATATATGAGGTGCAATAAATATAAAAGAGGCCACTCCCTCAATGTGATTGGTTGATCAACTGATGTCACGAGGGCCTGTAAAAACTAGAAAAAAGAAAACTGCCCCGTTAATCTTCTTTTTTTTTCGCTTATAACAACCTAGCTGCTAACTAGATATCCAGTTGTTTTACCTCGTTAAATAAAGAAGGATCTTTTAATGCTAAAGGATAAATTAATATTTCGGTATGTTTGACATTCATTGATGTGAACAGTTTTATTGTAAAGAATGATAAATATATAGATTTGTTGTTGAAATTTTGTCTCTGTTAAATATTTTTATCAGGATTCTATCCTACTAATTATTTTCCTGTAAAATATGACTCACAAACATCTAACCTTGGAAATAAAGGAATGCATCTATTTTTATGTTAAATTTATTTTTGTACTCATTCTTTTTTCATTTTGTTTATTTGTTTATTCTATTGCCACTTTTCTATTATTTAACTTATCATTTGATTTTATTTACTTTGCTCTATTACTTTTTAAAACTTTTTCTCCTAATAATTTCATTATTAAATTTAAACCAAATGTTCTGTTTCCTATAATGTTGAATATGTATGTCTGTTAGGACATGGCAAATTACCAATAAAAGAATTACTATGCATGTACTGAAAAAAATAACTTTTTAACTAACACCGATTTAAACAAAAATACATTTGATGTACATTCAATGAGAGGAAATGTTGCATTATTTGAAATGTTACAAAATTGTTTAAAACGATATTTCTGAGATATTTTATAGTTCTTTCATTTGGATTTGTATAAATGTATAAATAATTAATTTCACATAATTAATATGAATTCATTTATGTGGAAAAATATCTCAACTGACTCTGAGATCCAAAGACTTTGTGAGGACTCATTTCCACCAGTGCTTTGAAAGAAAATTTTACAAAATTTCAAGCAGAAGGTTTCAGTTTAGTACTTACTTTGATAAATTGTTATCTGATTTTATCTATAAATTATTTAATAATATATGGAGAAGTAGAAAAGATGGGACTAGGATGATGATATTAATAATTGATCCTTTGTTGAAAATTTGGTTCTTGTTTTTGTCTTTCCATTTATTATAAAATTACCTTATCTTGTATTATATCTAGTTGGATAAATTTCTATTTTAATATAATTCATATTGTTTTGCTATTTTAAATTAATAATGCAAAAATGCCCACTTGCTCAAATACTAGGGGAAAGTGATTTTGACCTCAGAGAAAAATGACAAAAACTTTTTTAGAAATACATATATGATAGTACATTAATTTATTAAACAGTGTTAAATACGTTTTTCGGAGTATTTTGAATTAAAAGGTTATTGCGTTCAAAACTTCTGTTTAAAAATAAAGTTATATAAATAAAAATCTTTCATCATCAAATATTGAAGAGAAATTTTCGCCATGAATATTTTTTGAAACATTGCATCCTAGTTTGCTGATAGAGGGTCAAAATAGATTTCACAGCATACAGGAACTGCACTGTACTGTCTTAGGAAATTTCAGCTCATTTCATGAGTGTCAGAAAATTAATTTCAATTTCTTTTAAAAAAATTCTTTATTATTATTATTATTATTATTTTCTTTGCATCTCGAGTGTCTCACTATGTTTTACTTTAAATTTTAGTGTTGTACTTATGTGTTTCCTTTGAAATTAGCATGCCTTCCAAGATTGAAAATATACCTATAAGGCTATGTTACTTGCAGTATAGTTTGGAAAAGTCTGTGATCAAAGAATGTGAACAAACAAAAATAATAAATGTATTATGTAAATGCCAAACAGAAAACATAAAGAAGCACTTGAAGCAAGAATGCGAAGTTATCAACTTATTCCGGTATTTTTTGTTCTGATTGGATTGATTTTTTTGATAAGTTAACAAAGAATAAGATATTAAAAAGTAATTGTGGAAAATATTTTTTTCTAAGGTAATCACGTATATAAAGTAATAAATAAATTCTCTGTTAGTCAGCGTTGCAGATCTTGAAAATTACAACACGTTAATAAAAATATATGAACATCGTTTAAGAAACAATGAAATGAAGGTATTGGATTCATTGTGCGATTTTTTTAGGGTCTAGTAATGTAGAATACTAGCAGTGACCGTAAAGTAGAGAACTTTGGATAATATGAACAAAAATTAAATGATTCTTATCTTATATCGCTGGTCAATTTGCTTCGATATCCCCTATATAATTCTCCTGCTCTTTTGCATCGATCTAATAACACGCAAAGTGCATCGACAAATTTCTTTATTCGAACATATTTTCTTGTTCACACAATAAAAAAAAATCAGTTATAAAATTTTGCGTTTTCAAACATGTTTTTGGGATTCTAGAGTATAGAATTTAAAATGTCTTGGTTAAAGGGAATAATTTAAATTTAGCAGTTTTCAGCTAAATTCTTCAAAATAACGCGTTAAAAGAAAGTATTTCATTTTAGGATTAGTTAGTTTGGGTTTTTTTGGCGCAAGGGATCTCATTTTAGGGAATTTATCGCATTTTTATTAAAAAGAAATGGAGGGAAAGAAGACAAATGAGCCTTAATGATAAAATGGGTGATAAAGCAAGTTTTGACTGGAATAAGAACAGTATTTTGCTATCAATATCTGTTGCTTGCATAAGAACTAAAAATAACTATTGAGATAAAAATAGCTTGTTTTATAGGCCGGGATTAAAAAATGATTAATTGAAAATCAATTCAATCAAATTGAAAAATAAAAGTTCTTCAAGTTTTTCCGAAACTAATCAATGGTTTTGAGTATTAATAAATAAATTTGCTTAGTAAATTCAGAAATTTACTAAAATTCTGAGTCAAATTGCAGAAATAGATGTCGAATGCTTGTATGTATGGGTGTAATGCGTATTTCGATACTGTACCTTAGATCTACTATTTCTGAAATTACTTTCAACCAGACCTATTCTTACTATATAACATCTTACCAAAAGTTATATAGTTTTTTAATGAATTAAATTTTAATAAAGATGATTAGAAATTAATGACTTCAGTTTGATATAATTCTGGCAAAATCATGAACATACTTTCTGCTCTTTAATATAAAAAGTTTTATGAAAAAATAAGAATAATGAGCATTCAATTCACTTAAATTTTGCAACGCACTCTGGCATACTATATCTGGCATAAATATTTAATTTGATTTTAATCAATGCATATTTTAACTACATGAATTTAGATTAGTCAAAGGTGTCGAAGTTTTTACGCCGAATTACTTGGGAACTTGCTTCTTAGAGTGTAAACAATAATGATATCAAAGCCTTTACTATATTTTTAAAAAAATTCACAATATTAAGATTCTTGTCTGATTTCCCTTAATAATATTAATTCTTTTATTAATTTTACACAAGAATTATAATAACAACAGATAACAAATAATTTTTTAAATTTTTCTATTACTTTAGGATTTAAAAAAATATCTATAATTATCTAGTTATGTATTTTTATACTATCTATCTAATTACTGATTTCTTTAGACTTTTTAATTAAGTAATAATTTCGTTGTTTCTTTACTTATATAATTATGATACAATGACAAATCCTGACACAGTGGAACTAAATTTCACTAATATACAGATAGGGGATTTATTTATTAATAGAAATGCATTAATTTAAAAAAAACATCCATTCACATTGATTTGAATCTTTCTTTTCTTAGTCACATAGATAGAAAAAAATAAAAATATCTCGAAAAAAATTAAATCATTTTCTTATTTGTATTATTATTAATAAAACTTCCCTTTTCTAGAAAAAAATACTGTACAAAATCAATCACACTGAATATATTACTTGTCAATAGTATTATCATATACTAATAGCAGATCGTCAGTTTCTGTTATTTTTTTATAGGGCTACAATTAAATTTATTTCCATTCTTGTTTTACTTGGCGCTTGAAAACAAGTTTGTTTCAAAAATGTAAATAAAAGTACATGACCAATCTTTCATTTCTTTGCTTATGTCTCAGGAATGTAATCAAGTTATAAAAGTTTGTGTTCTAAAAATGGCCACTCTATATAGCAGGTGAAAATTCCGAGCATTCAGTTTCGAAAGGTGCATCTAACATGTGGAATTTTAAATGGGGGGAAATTATCCAGTATGTTCGATGACGGTTCGCAGCTCTAAGTTATGGACCGGCTTATTTCATAGAACTTGGTTAATTTTGCCAACTGCAAAATTAACACTTGGCCGGTGCTAATTTTGCAGTTGGCGTAATACAAATTTCGATCTCATGATGCTTGTCTTCATAAATTAATCATATAACTAACAGGCCTGCGCTTTATATGGATTACAATGCTTTTGAATTACCCGAGGCTTAAATTAGCGCTAACCTAACTTCAGTAGGTTAAAATTTGGATGCAAGTTATAACTCGAATTGGCACAAAAGTGTTAAACTTTGTTTTCTGTTTAATGGATTTAGCATACTATTTTTCTTTCTCATTTCCATATGATCGATTAATCTCCTACGAAAGGAGTAGAATTATTTTTCATTAGATTTCAGTTCTAGATTGTGATTTTATCGATTAATATTTCGAAACTCTTTTATATTTACCCCGTAAGATTTCATAAAAATATTATAGTTTTTAAATTAAAGAGTTCTTGTCACTTCAAAGAGTGATTTCGGTTGCATAAGAAATTTTTAATTCTTTTTATAGATATAGGGAGTGTCTTATAGACTGTATAAGTTGTTTCGAATTTGTTGTACTTTTTATATGACTTGCTTAAGGCTGAAAATATTCTAACACACTTATGGCCCCGATATGATTTGTTAATAAACACTTTTCAAGTACCAAATACACTTTTTTACCATTCTCAAATCCATTATAATGTGCTGCTATCCGCGAAATCCCCTGTTTTTAATTTCTTGTATGCTAAATATAGAGAAAGCCTTGCCATGGTTAAAAAGTTAATGGTTATTAAGACACATTTTTCGACTTATGCTTTCCTATAACAAAGATGAAGGAAAAAAAATTTTTTTTTTTGAAATACGCTGATGAAATTTGGTTATATGCTAAATTTCATCCGTCTGTCTATCTGATCTTTACTCCAAATTTGCAGATTTCTAACAGATTTTGAGTAAAATTCGTTCAGCGGAAGTTCTGCCTGCCTTTCGGAATATAAGTTAACCCGATAACTACACAACGAAGAGAGCTAGATGAGTAAAATTTGCTACGCAGATTTAACATCTAAATTGTAAATTTCTATCAAATTTGGAATAAAATCTGTCAAGAAGTTGATTTCCTGATTAACTTTACTTTCACTAGTATGTAAACGCGATAATTAAAAACTTATTGTTTTAAAGAAATGAAATTCGGCATGTGATTTTGTGACTAGTATTGTAGTCATCTGTTGGATTTTGTTTTTAATTGATTGGAAACGCCTATAAAATGCAAATTAGATTTTGGGGTACTTGTTATTAAACATCATTTATTAATCGCCAATTAAATTCATTAAAACTACTGAATTTATGGGAAAAATCAATATTTCGTAACTATTCTGTGCCAATGCCATGTAAGGCATTCCCTGATTTTTCCAAGGTCTACAGTTTTATGAAGGGTGGGAAATAACACTTTTGTTAGTGAGTATATGAGAAAGTTTTGGGGTGATCAATCCCTCTATCATAATTTATTATATTCTGAACGACATTTAAAAATTCTTTTTAACTTTTGAAATAAGTGAATATTATCCTCAAGCAGGATGCCTGTTTGGATAAGCTGCGCCAAAACTAGATAAAAGCTTTAAAACAATGCCTTAAAAGCTTTACGAACTTTAAATAACTTAATAATCAGATAAACATTTTAAGCTGTTAAATAATTAGAATTTAAAAGTTATTTTTAAATTAAAAGTACCGATTAAATAAGGAAATTAATATGTCAGATTTCTTTGATAAAAGCAACCTCATTTAAATGAAGGAAGAAATTAAAACGTTATTTATGTTCAATTATAAAAGGGAAACAACAAACATCTGAGTCAAAATATTTAAGACGCAATGAGTCCAGAAACAGACATTCAATCACAATTCGTTGGATAGTTATACCATTGCCATAGCGACTGCAAGTCGGCGACGGTTGTTTAGAAAAGTACATGTTATAAGCTATTCGGGAATGTCCATTATGCAAACACATCGATGTCCGAATCACAGCGCAAAGGGAGAAAAACCAAGGTTGAATGAAAGGTTTGAAACTGTATAGTTTGTTTTCGGACTCAAGATGCCATTCACCCTACAAGCTCCGGAGAAATCATTTGCGAATTTAAAATAATACATCCATTTTAGGATGTCCTACTTGTAGAAATTGTTCATTTCTTTTGCATCAATATCTGCTCTGTCATTTCTATGGATATCCACATGAGGAGGAATTCAACAGAAAAGAATTTCCAAATCATTTTGGGAATACATGATTACTCGAAAATATATGTATGATCCTGTGACGCCAATCAGGATTTAAAGTAACTCCAAGAACCATTATTGCCTTTTATAAACTTATTCCTTGCAGTATATTGAAAAGCCAAATATATAACCGAGATATTCAAGGTAAAGACTAAAATAAATACGTGCAATGTTTGAATGATAATAGTATTGTCAGAAGCAAATGAATGACCAACCTGAGACTCGACCTTGAAACTATCTGCATATATAGGAATGTAGTCAGCCTGTTTTGATAAATATTGTTTTTGAAATTAATATAAAAAAGAATTCTGAAACAAGATAATTGCTTTTTATGATCATTCACTTTTTTCATTGTGTTTAAGAAAATATAAATGAAAAATCACCTAATGTGCAGTAATAAGTTAAATTTCATACTTTTTTTTTAAGTTCTAGACAACTCTATATACAACAGTTGCTATTGAAGAGCTTTGTAATAGTAACAGTTTGGGATGCCACATGCATGACACTAAATGGAATAAAATTGTGTAGCATATCTCTCTAGGCAAATATATATCTTTACTCTATCACTTTAAAAGAATGAAATGTATAGCTTTTCTCTAGATCTTTCTTTCTTTCATAGCTTTTCTCTCAAATCCATATGCCCAAATGATTTATCAAAATCCAGTTGTAACCAGTAACTAGGGTGAGGCAGGCAAGCAAGAGTCCTGGACGCCACAACAAATGTGAATAAAATTGAGAAATCACTTGTATTTAAAGGAAAAATATTTAAAAAAACTGCTATCGGTGATAGTCTTTTTCTTTGAGCCAAGTAATTTTTTTGTTTTAATTTATTTCTTGGTTGTTTGAAGCAGTTAATGCCTTAACCGTATCAAAAATTTCATTATTTTAATAACTGCTTGAGATTTCAAATCGGAACTAATGCATTTAATTTGATTAGTGAAACTGTTGAATGTCGATTGTGGATAGATCATATCAGTTATTTCAATACTATTCTTTAGATTTAATTACAATTTAAAGTTTAGGGAACTTTTTATAACTATGTAAAGTGCAGTTTCAAAGAAGGATATAGATGTTTTGATTTTTCCTTAAGCGCCGTTTCATGAAAACACACTTCTGGTTGTAACTAGTTTGTGATTTGTCATTTAACTATACATAAAAAGTTTATTCACTACTCCAGTATGGACTAAAATTTCTTAGTTATTTATAATATCAAATTTTAAAGTAGTAGCAGATAATTTCTGAGCAAAGCTTCCAAAATTATTTTTGTTAGCTGGTCCTTCATTTGAAATAGTGTTTCCTGAATTTTTAGTCTAAATATTTTCATTAATTCTTGTGTTGTTAATAAGTTGAAAAGTAAGCCTATGGAATTTTAAATTAGTTTTCAGTATTTTAATATGACAATTTTTCTTTCAATGATTTGTAAGGTTATTTTAATGTTTCAAAAAATGTGTTTACATTGTATGCTGGGGCAATATATGCTTCTTGCTAATGTTGGTGGACTGATGGCTTCCCCTCCTTCAATTTGCAATAAATACTTATTGCAAATCGAAGCTATACAGCTGCTCATTTTCGGGATGGTCTAAAAACTAAACTTTCATATATTATCTTTTTGCGGAATTTGATGCAAAAGGATTGGCTAAGAGAGGTTACTGACTGTATAAATCGAATGCAAGTTTATTTTTGCTTTCAGAAAAAGTTGATTTCGCCCATACTGGAATATTTGCTAAATCATGATTCATTAATATGTACCAGTATAGGTTGAAAAAGTAATAGAAGTTCATTACTTTCGTTAGCTCTGTTTGTCGCTGGTAAAATAGAAAAAAAAATTAAAAGAACAAAACTATTCGGTATGCAGTGCTCTGAACATTTATTTTATTGAAGCTTTAAAAAATATGCGGAGAGATTTTCCTTCCATTTGTTCGTTCATTTTTCTCTTTACTTTCGTCTTCCATAAAGTTGTTCCACCATGAAGTCCAGTTTCTCTTGATCTTTTCTCAACAGCAGAGCGTCGACACACTGCGTGAAGTATTCATTTTTGAAGCAGTTGGATCTGTAAAATAATGGTAATGATGAAAACAACTCAAGTATAAAATTTTATTTTCAAATTATATAATGTTAGTTTGCAGAAAAAAAAGACATACGGCGATATTGAGATTCAAGGTAATTTGTAAAGATATTTCAAATTTTAATGATTAAATAAATCAATTTCATTTGTAGTAAACTCATCAGCGAGCACAAGACAATATTTGTCCTGTCGATACTGCTATGTTCAGTGGTGGCGGGGTGGTCGGCTGTGCACAACAACAGGTGAAGGCAAGTCTTGAACTGTAGATAAGAAATTCATCGAATGTGAAATTTGTATTGGAATTGGCTGAGAATTTGATCACGGGACAAAATTATTTTATATTAATCAAAATTGTGTTAATTGAATGAATAGACTTCAAAATATAAGAATTAAAATTATTTGACAGAGAGGAGTTTTGCCATTTTTATTTAAATCGAAATGTAAAAAAGGACGCGAATAAGAGCCTTGTAAATTACGATGAGTTAAAAATAAAATATGGGGAATTACTGAACTATTTTAATTTCAAAATTTTAAAAGATGAGATAAAGCAAACTCAGTACTTAATAAACAAAGAAACATTTCAGTTCACTGGGATAAAAATTAATAAAATAAAGATAATATTGTAAAAAAAGATGTGACATTTTCGTCCGAAATTTTAAAATGCCAAGAAAGGTTATTCTAAGAATTCCCTTTACTTATCATATTGTTTTCCACTTGCGTTTATATCTTTTAGTTAAATAAATTAAGAATAACTTATAATTTATGATGAAACTATAATTATTTTTAATAAACTCTCGGATTCTATTTCTCATAATAATTATTAAACTATTAATTAATTTTGTAAAATAAATATGAAGTGTTCTTCCTATATTATATTAATTTCAAATTGTTTAAACAAGAGATCAACTTAATTTTACATCTAATTTTGTCCACATACTTTTAAACTAGAAAAAAGTATAAAGCATATAAAGCAAAGAACGTTTGGAAAAGTTTATAAATACGAAAAACTTAAGTGTTTCTCTTGTGTATTTAGGAGTTATTTATTTCAAAAGCGTTAATTCACGATTAAACAAATAGTAGCTGAAAAGTGCATTTAGAAAAATAAAAGTGAATTTCTTAAAATTACATATTTTTATTGATCCATAAATATGAAACTAAAAATGTAGAGATATTATGTAAAACAAAAAACTTCAAAAAAAGTTTTTTTTCTATGAATTACAACAGCGATTTTTTTCTGCTAATTTCTAATCTGCAATTTCAATAATACGAGCGTATTTTTAAATGGATTTAAACATAAATGGTGTTTTTTACTGCATCTTATTATTTTTAGGAACAAAAATTCCTAAACTCAAAAAAGATTTTTATGGATATGTAAGGTTGGTAACGCTATCTTTACAAATCAAATGACGTTAGAAACTTTTCTTAATACATGAATATTCGCACTAAAAGCATGGTCTGGTACAGTATTAGCAGTTACAGTACAATGTTTTTGGTGAAGTTTTGTTGCAATTCTTCGACAAACAAAAGGTTTATTAGATGCTGAAATGTGAAAAATTGAACGAATAAATCCTCTTCTTCCTATTTCCATCATGATGCCTCTGAAACATGATATCTCATACAATGATCAATATTCTTATCGAATGTATCCAGTTTTTTTTCTTTCGAAATTTTTTGTTTTAATGAAAAATTTAGCGTACTGCACTTGCAAATTTATTCATTGTGAATAGCTTAATAGATATTAATGCAGGTATTTTTTTTAACTATTCAGAGATTTTAAGATTTGGCTGTTGAAACTTAAGAATGGCTTCTCCACATTAATGACATCCTCGATGCAACAAATGATCAACATTGTGACATTTATAAAGGTTGTATCAAAATTAACGCCCGATTAGAATTTGCCACCATTCGTTCAGTAAAGTGTTGGCAACCGTACTAAAAAAACTATTCAGTGTGTTTTCTTTAAATTGTTATATTTTTTATTGAATCGTAAAGTACCGGGATAGGGTTAATTATGTAATAACACATAGGGCAAATGGCTTCCACGGCTTTGCTGGTACATACGCACTCTTTTGTCGAAATATTCTATGACCATTTTGTATAAATGTGGCTGAATTTCGTTGATGCAGGTTGAATTTCCTTCTTCAATGCACGCGTTCTTTTGGGCTTGTTGGCATAAACATTTGACTTAAAATAACTCTATGAAAAGAAATCAATAGTGTTAAATTACACGATTTAGGAGGCCAATTCTCAAATTTTCGAAGTGTGGCTGACAGATTTTCGTTATTTTTGAAATATTCTTCAACAATGAAAACACGTTGTTCTATCTTGCAATTCTCCCTTTTTACTATAAACTATCAGCTATCAAATGTTTTTTAATAGGGTTGTCAAAAGTTTGCTGCACGAATGCTGTCAAATTCAAATCTTGGGTTAATTTTGGGACTCCCTTTACATTACTCAAGTGTAATGAAGGCTTCTCATAAAGCGGAAGTTGTTCTGCTATAGTGTAATATTCTCTTATTTTTTGCTATATAAGTCCAATTTGTCTTTCAAATAACCTCTATGAAATTTTCACTATCATGTTTCCTGTATTTCACACGCTAAATTGAAACATTCAGTAAATATTTATGGTCTTGGATTCATATGAAAGTTTTTTGAAGCCGAATTCGAATAAATCACTTTATTACCTGCAAGTAGTGTGGACGTCCGATTCCCTAAAAAGTTGGTAGCACTCTTCACACACTCTCCCCAACCTGGTGAACTTCGCTTTATCGTAGACTCCCATGCACCCAAGATCCGAGAAGCTTCTCTTGGATTCTTGATCAGCCACATTGTCATCAACTACCAGCAAAAGTGCGACAATAAAGCATGCCATTGAAGTAAAATTCATTTTTCTGTAAGCAAAATGATGTGTAAACTTCATTTAAAACTTCTTTTTACAAAGAATGTATTTATATTTTTTGATTACAGCGATGAGTTTAGTTTAAAATGATTAGATTTGACAAAAAAAATTCGTTAAAACATAAATATCTTAAAAATAACAATGAACAGCTATGGATTTATCTTTTCCATAGAAAAACAATAGGAATAAAAATTGTTGAGAAAAACTTAAATAAAAAAAAGAAACTTATATTAATATTAATTTAAAAGAAAAAAATACCATGAAATAATCAGAAAAAAAAACGAAAACAGATACATGCATCTAAATTTTTTAACAGTTTAAAATCTGAATCATTTTTAAAGAATAATTCTTTATGAATCGTTTTATGTATTGAAAAGCAATTTTTCATGCAATGCTCTAATTTAACGATAAACAAATGATTTAGTTGATGAAATTTGATCAAATTTAAATGTTATACATAAAAAAGCAGCCTTTTCATACTCAAAAACCAACACGAATAGCAAAAATAATTCATTTAATGAGATTATAAATTAAGTTTTTATGAATGATTTATAATAACCAATTTCCTAATCCAAAAAAAAACCAGAGAAAAAAATATAAATTTAGCTTTTAAATTTCAGTTCAGCATCTTACAAAAAAAGCTATACTATCAGATTTATCCTAATTCCAAACCATGTGACTCGTCTAAGATAAATCGTGAGGCCATATATTTGCTATCATATTTCTAAAAATTTATGATAAAGCAACGTTGGAAGATTATTCAAAGTTTTCAGTCATATCTGTAAGAAATTTCCCGATATAATTTCGGTAGATAATCGCATTTTTTTTTTGCAATGAGAGTTCAAACAAAAAAATGAAAATAATTTTTTTTAAGATGCCGACACTTTGCCTCAATTGATATGAGGAAAACAAAGTAAAATGAATGGGATAAAATTCATTCCATGGTTTTATAGAAATGATCTATTATATTTGAAAAGATGTAATATGATATTGCATGGACCTTCTCTTTGAGTGAGATGCTCTTTATAATATCGTTTATTTTAACAAAAAGAAAAGAGTTTTTTTAAGATGTCAACACATTGCCTTAATTGATATGAGGAGAATAAAATAAAATGAATGGGATGAAATTTATTCCATGGTTTTATAAAAATGATTTATTATATTTGAAAAGATTTAACATGGATCTTCTTTCCGACTAAAATTCTCTTTAGAATACCATTTATTATAGCAAAATTTTGCTACAACCTTAAATCTGAATAGAAAATAAAATAAAATTTTATTTAATGTCTAATCTAAGGCAAGGACTTTTTTTCTTAGAAACGATTAAAATATTCTGAAATAAGCCAATATTAACAGTGAATAGTAACAAATTGGAAAATTGTTAAATAATATCCAAATTTTTTAAAATCTATAAATTTTCTAACTTTTATTCTGACTATATTAGCGATTTAAGAAGACCTCAGTTAAAAACATTAGTTTGTTACTTGCATTTTATACTTTTTAAAAATTCATTTGCAAAATAGTAAAATATATTCTATTTACATGTTTAATTTAAGATTCGAAGAAAACTTTTAATGCATTAAATCATAAGCTTTAATTGGTAAATACTAACCAGATTAATTCTTTAGTGCCTGCACTTTAATTATACAGTTATGTGAGTATTTTTAGTATGTAGGCTGATAATTTTGCTTACTTTTTTAGAATTAAAATTTGTGATTTCAAATAGTTTTTCTGTTATATAATGAACCTATTCTTTTAGTGTTATTTATTTTCAATAAATATGTATTAAATATTCCAATAATAAATAATAATGTTGTAATATGTAATATTTCAATAATAATGTATTCAATATTTCAATCAATAAATATTCTAAGTTTGAGTGAAATATAAAGAATTACAAAAAAATCATATCATAATTAAAATATTTAGTTTCAGTGATAAATGGGCATACTTTACTTTAAAAATTCTAGTACAGAATGAAATGTAGGATGTTAAAATGTTAACTAGTAACATTTAACATAATTACCTTTAAAAATGTATGTATAGAAATCTATGGAACATAGAAATGTATGTTAACTGATATGTTAAGAACTGAAATGGTAATAATTCGCTGTAAGTATAATATTAAGTGAACTTCTTAGATGTTTATATCTTTTAAAATTTCAAGATTTGTTAATACATAATTTTTTTATATTTTTATTCATTTGATAATAATTTCATTACTTCAGTAAAAACTGAAAAAATAATAAATTTCTCTATTTCTTTCAGACAATTACATAAAGCCAGAAAGCTATTTCTATTACATAAAGCCAGAAAGCCATTTTTATTACATAAAACGGAAAAGCTATAAAAGCTATGTTATTGTTGATAATCTACTTTTTTTCACCGTAAACCAGTCAAATCGTAATCTTATCAGCTTTCATTTTAAAGAGAAGGTTGTTTTGGTGGGAATAAAAGAGTACTGCAGCTTTTTTCAACAACAATACGATACATTCAGCATTTTTGCTCTACTCATGATAAAACAAATATATTTCTAGAAATAGTTTTGTTCTATCATCATCTTTAAGTAATTTCACTATATAAGTAGAATAACGTTTGAAAAATCATATAGTTTATGATAACATTTAAGAACCATTACTTTCCTAGTTAATAATGCTGTTAATACCATATCTATACTTGGCTCCTTAGACTATGGTAAATCTAGCAAAATTCACGGGATTGAAAAAAAATATACCATTATTCCTAATTTTTTTATATTCTTTGATGTTTGGAAGCAAAATTCATTCAGAAAATTATCCTGATTTTAGATAATTCTATAAAATTTCCTAAATATTCATTTTGTGTCCAGTTTTCGTCATTTCGCATTAATTAATTCGACATTTTATCAATTAATTTCCGATTTCTCCAGAAGTAAGCATATTTATGGATAAATGAATAATTAATTACAATTGTTTTTAGAAAAAGACTACCTTGTTTTGTAAAGACAATTGTTTTTCATAACGTTATGTCGCTATATTAAGATGGCTGAAACTAAAATTATTTATTTGGATACGAAAAATGATTGATTTGATGAAAGACTGAATTTGATGCCATTACTTTTATCACTTGCCAAATCAATTAACCTATCACAGTAACGCCAAAATTCAAATAATAATAAAAATAATTTCAAAGATGTTATATTTTATATACTTTATAATCAGTTAAATAAAAGCTACCTCAAAATAATAGATTTCATAATGATTATTTGAATTTATATCTTAAATGGAATCTTAAAAAGCTCATCAATTTTATCTTAAAAGCTCATCATTTTATTTTTCCTTTTATCTTTATGGAGTTAATCGATTTGGCAAGGGAGTGGCATACTTATGTAACAGTCAAAATTAATCATTAATATTAACTTGCAAGTCTATTAAAATCTCTTATTTTGCCTCTTCGGTCTTAATGAATTTCAGGGATGTAATCTTTACTTGTAATAAAAATGAAGGTGTGTGTGTCCATGTATTGGTGTATAAAACGTTTGACACTTGGGTTAGATCATTTAACCTACAGCTTCCAAAATATGCTTCCGACTATTTTGGAGGGTAGGAACATTTTGAATTTGAATTAATTAAAAATTAAGCGAAATTTTGGTGTTTTTGGGGATAACTTTCCACGATATCATAACATAAAAATAAATTTTACATCATATTAAAATTTTAAAAAATATCATTCCAATGATACTAATATATTTCAATGTAATTTTTTTTTGTAAATTTTGATTAAAACTTATTTTAAGCACATTTTCCAACAATATATTTTACATAAAATAAAAGTAAAACTCCACCTAATAATTAGACATTCAAATTAACATGTTCAATCGGATTTTTGAGTTTCGATAACTACTTTTTTCAAATTCAGATACAATTTCAAAATTCAAAAGAAATTTCAGTTTATAATAAATGTATAATTTTGAAATTCATAAAACAAATAATTTGTTGCCGTCACAATGACAGCAGACCATGTTACAATATGCCTATGAAACAATTTAAGAAATTTATACTATTATACTCTTATGTAATAGTATTTATATAAGAAATCCTATACATATATATCATATCTGAATTAATTAATTTTATTTAACTTTTATGCACTTTAGCAACGCTAAAGTGCTTAAATGAGCGGACACTAAAAGACTTTTTTTCCCTTTTGTAATAAATAAATTTATTCCTTAAAGTACCAGAAATATCATCTTTCTCTTTCCCTTTCTTTAAAATAATAATCTAGAAAGTGCTTGTTGAGTAATACAAGATTAATTGTTTGGCAGAAAAAAGAATGTTTATGTGAACTTTATATATGTTTTTGTACATATAATGTGCTGAATCTGTAAAACAATTTTAAACTTAAATTTTTATTAATTTAATAAGACCTTTCATCCTGTTTTCGGTCATGAGGGAATTTCGAATATTTCATATAGAATTTTATTTAACTTTGCTTTTCCATTTTTGTAAAAATGAAATATTATAAACAAATTTTCATTCATTTCTTGATGTGCTGAAATTTTGAAATTTCATTCAGTTGTATCTAATCAATGGCAATATAATATTATAACATTTTTTAAAATTTAAAAATCAATTAATCGATGAAGTCATTTAAATTTTGTTATCGTACAAGTGATTCTACTTATCACTGAAAAGAAGAAATTAATTAAGAAAAATTAATTAAGTAATATTTATAATAATAAATTACAATTTAAGATTAAAAAAAAGAAAATTATTAAAATAATATAAATTTTAACTTAATAGTACATTAATATAAGTATTAAAATTTTTTTTAAATAGAATTATTTTTTCATTTTCATTTTTCATTTTTTCATTTTCATCATAAGTTAATTACAATCCAAACTTCGATAATTAGTTAGGATAATCAAATAAAAACAAAAAGGAGACTTCAGTTATTTAGTCAAGATTTACTGAAGTTAATAGAAATAATTCGTTGAGAGTAGGGTTAATTAGTCGATGTATATTATGATGGTAGGATCGTTTACCATTCAGACACTGTTAATTAGATTAAATGTTTGTTCAGCTGCATTTACTTTAGATGAATTATGAATATAGAGAGGCATAGGCATCGCTTATTTGACCAAGTAATTGAAAACAAGAGACTCTTTAGAAGATAAATCAAATTATTTTTCCAAAGAGTTCATATTTTGATTTCTAACTCCGTTTGGAAAACTATAAAAATTATTATATAAGATGAGTTTTGGCTTTTCATTTGGGGTAAGTTCGTCTGAGAGCAGTTTCGAATAGCCGTTCAGCTGCGATAGAGTTTGCTTCCATTATTATCTGCAGATAAGTAAGATTTCTTAAAACTTTGTTTAAAAAGTTCTTTTTTGGGGGGGAGGGGTATAAATGTTAATATTAAAGACATTTTAACTCATTATGAAAATAAAAAAATATAATGTTTGATATTTTATTTGCAAATAATTAAGAAAAATGCATTTTAATGTTTGGAAAAATTGCATTTTTTCAAATGCAAATACGTATTCCAAATGCAAAAATTTTTTTTTTACCCAATAAAATTGAATGATGTTAAAAAATGCTGCAATATCAGGTTCAAAGGAAAAATATGAGCTTCAGAGTTTAATTTCGGAATCAAAAAATATTTCTATAAAAGCAAAGAATCTTTTATTCGCTTTTTGTTGACTTGTTAAGCCTTAAATTCTAATAAATAATAATTCCAAAAACAAAACAAAAAAAATCTATCCATATTGTAAAATATTGGATTTAAATGCAAACAAAAATTCAAATTCTAATCTTACAAAACTATTGTAGAGATGTGATTAAATCCAATTATAATAAAATAATGTTATAAGTATACAAAAAGAATAAATTTATGCAGAATAACAATTGTTTAATAATATATTAATACTGAATAATATTTGAATAATCAGTAATTATATTGACTATATTACTTGAAAATATTTGAAGTTTTGAAAGATTTCAGCCCTGTAAAATATTATTAAAATTAATATGATTTGATAAAAAAAAATCTAAAATATTTATTTAAAAGATTATAAAACATCTTTTTTTTTAAAAAAAATAAGAAATTATAAGACTTAAAATTTGAACAAGATGTTACTTACCTTCCGTACGTCACTTTCTGTCGTTTTATGTTCCTGAATGTCTTTTCCGCAATATTTATACTCTCTAAATCCTTCCTTTCTCAAGTAACTTATCATGAAAATCACGTATTTATTAAGCTAAATTGGTAACTGTTCCCAAAGGTTTTTGTATCAAGTTATATCCAATTGAGAATAAGATAAAATTAGTTCTTGGTCTCTAAATGAATTACATGTTCAAGTATATCCTACATAAAATACTTTCATAGGTAAATAGGAACACTTACAAAAGTTTTAAAGATGTTTTATGATGAAGGACATGAGGCCTTACAGGATAAAAGAATATATCCTTTGTTCGCACTAATAGAATATATGATAAAAATCTGCGTGAAAGACATAAATTATAGCATAACATAGTTAATTTTTATAAATCTGTAAGCCGTCTATAACGATCGTCTTGAGGGTTCGGAATATTGACTTTCCTCCGGTTAATATTAAAATGAAATGCATTTGCATAGAATTTCCCTTTCTCATTTCATAAGACTGAAAAAAAAAAGAGTTTAATGAAATCAGCATACAAAAATTACTAAAACATTCCAATAAAAAATGTATATACTACGAGAGAAAAGCAGAACAAGATTTAATATCAAAATAAATATTATTTTTATATTCATTTTAACACTGGCAAAACACGCCAGTGAATGGATTCATGGAACAATGAAATAGGTTTGAATTTCAATATAATATTAAAAATATTTTTAAGGATGTTCTATCAATTCAAATTCTTAAAAAATTATCAAATTTAGAAAAATAAAAGAAGGGAGATTAATTTTTTTTATTAAGGTAATGTTTTTGGGTTTTAAGAATAATATAAAAAGTAATTTTGATAGGTAATATATTGGGAAAATATATCTGAATAGTTTTCAAAACTTGCTTAATTTTTAATTCTTGTATTTTGATTAACTTTTAATCTGATTGCAAAGCAAAAGTATTTAATATATCTCGAGAAGTAATATGAATATTCTGTTGAAAATTTATGAAGATGATTTAATAAAATAAATTTTCAAATTAGAATTATTTACTCTCAAGCACAAGACAATTCATGAAAACGAAAGTTACAAATTTAGTCAAGATTTCTGATAATAATGAATTTTTTCTACTAAAGATTGGATTTTCGTGGTTAATTTAATAATTATTTATCAAAAAGATAATGAAATATTTGGTTTTTAATTATTTTATCTTAATGGTTTTAAAACTTTTTCATAGAACAAAATAATGACTTCGGTACAGTTGTTTTATTTTTTATATTAGTTTTTTAATAAATATACTTTTATAACTTTTTTTATTAATATTGTAATATTTTAATTGTATTACAAGTTTTTATTGTTTAAATTTAGATTTATTAATGTGGAAAATTTTTAACGAGTTTTAAAGGCGGGGCATTTATTGGGCCTATTATCCTCGTTATAAATTGAAATAATTACACCTGGAATATTTTGTTTAAAATTAAAGTTTACAAAAAATGCATATAATAGCAAACTTTTTACTAAGAACATCCGTACGCATTAAAAACATCTAGAATACAGAAAAATATTTATTAATTATTTTATTTATTTATCGTTTCCAGAAAACTCCCACATTAGTTTTTCATTTTGTTCATACAATTTTCAACGTTTATTTCAAATATTCTGCTTTTTGTCTTTTTTTATCAACATTTCTAAACGAATATAATTTGCAGTTTTCATTATGATCTGGAATTTTTAATTTATAATAAAAAATCCGTGCTTATAATATCACATGTTATTAAAAGTTTCAAAATATTTTTTTTAAAATATACCTCGAAACCTAGATTCAAAACCAATTCGTTTCCGTTTTGGGGAATTCTTAAACACATTAACAGATTCAGAGGATCTCAGTTACGTGTTTGGCAATCATTATTGCTGTTGCTGCTTCACCGATTATCATATTACTTCATTGATTTTCCGAAGCATTTCTAACTTGTGCTACCTCCTGGGAAATTAACACCAATAAAGATTCAGTTGTTGGATTACTTGCCCCTTAAATGATCACTGATCCATGATTATGATTTCCTCATCTTTGCCAACATCATTATGAATTATCTATATGGAATCACTGAGCGGTCCCTGAAGTAATATGGACATTTTCTGACCCTCTATCTTCTTTTTGCTACGTGCTATTCTAAATATAATGCTGTGAGGGCAACAAGATGATGGGTATAAAAACCGTCTTCAACAGATGATAGTCAGAAGCAGCAATTGCCAAGAATACGTCCTCGAGAACTGTAAGTATCAAACAGTTATAGACTTTCTAAGATGGCATATTGAATCTAATTTGAGTGAAACATAATTGCTGGATGTTTGATAATGTTTGAAATCACACAATGTCTTACAATATTGTACAATATTATGCGGTATTATAAATATTTTATAATATTATTCTATATTGAACAATATTTTAATAATTCTAATAATTAGATCTCCGATTCGAATCAGAATGACGAGTTAACATTGTTGATATTCCTAAAATAATTTTCGCTTAGGCTAAACATAGAATTTTAATTTAATTATTAACTCAAGTCAATTTGGAGATATAAGTTGATAAATGTAAACTATACTCGATTGTTACATTATTCAAATCTTTTGTGATTTTGGCTCTTTTTTAATTATAATCACGGCTCATAAAAGTTAAATACTACATCAGGAATTTCTAACCAATAGATCTTATTAAAAATAGTAAACTTTTTAATGAATGTTATAGCTCTTTCCGTAAACATAATTAATCTGAGGAAATATGATGAAAATTTTTAGATATTTCATTAAAGCTTTAATGACTAAATTCTTAAAATTACCAACAAATCTTTAGCAGATTAATGAATCAGGTCATATTTACTATTCTTCTTTGTTGATGAGTAACAAAGAGGTCTTTAACTAACAGATGTCTATTTTTAATGATGTTCTTTTTTTTAAAAAAAATATATGCAAAGAAAACCGTAATGTTGTTCTATTATTCCTTGCAGATATTCGTATATCATCAGTTTGCATAGCAAATTAATTTGATAAAAAGTGATTTACTTTTCTATGTTATTAATATACATAAAATGTAATGCCAAATGAATTTCTAATATCTAATAGAAACAACTCATATGTTTTAATAAATATAAAATATCTACTACTAATAAAAGAGAATATGTGTGTGTTCATTTTCTGCAGGTTAGACCGTTTTGATTTAGACTGTTATATTTGACATAAATATAGTTTGGGAGCAGAGAATGTGCACTCGAAAGGAATTTTGGGAAATTTTAATTAAAATTTCAATTAAAAAACTAAACTTCTCCGTGAAATCTCTCAAAAATACAAAAATGTTTTTATACTATTTATAGTTCAAAAATATATGTTTTCCATAATGATTAATTGTAAAATTTTTCAGACTAGATTTAATTAATTTTTAAAGGTATTTAATTATTTCTTAAGTATATTTCAAAACACTAGTTTCATTTTTATAAATAAAACGTAAATCATTTTCTTTGTTGTTACTAATATTTTCTCCAATTTTCTTTCTTTCCATTATTGACAATAAGGCTACAAAATCTCAGCTTATTTTTCCATACAGAATGAGTTTCTGCTTTAAGTATGTTTTTAATATAAATGCCTTTTTGAGTATAAATATTAAAATTTAAAAATAATTTGATTAAGATGCCATTAGAATGAAATTACCCACAAATGATTCAATTGAAATTTTACGTAATCAGTTATTCCGGGGAAACAGTTCGTTACCAAAGAGGGCTAATCGGTACTGAAAATTGTGGTTGCTTATCCCTCGGATTGAACACCAATTCAAACTAAGATAAGAGATCTGGGAAAGAGGGATACGATAGCTTCTGAGGGTAAAGACCCCTGAGCACCCAGGGTCAGAAGTGACTTTATCTCTTACGAGGGTGATACTCACTTGGACAATCTCTTTTCACATGGGCGCTCTTTCATACTCTTCACAGATAGATTACAGGATAGAGAACAACCATGCCTGAACTAGAACTCGAACCCGGGGCGCCAGATCGCGGGGAAGACGCGCTACTCCTAGGCCAGGACGCCGTTGATGATAAATGTAAAAACACTTTATAATCGCAAATATTTTTCTTTAATGGTTGTGGATAATTTTGCTTTTGATGCACATTATATAATTAGTCTATAAAATATTTTGTTGTAAAAATACTTATTTTATTATATATAACAATTAAAATATTCAGTTATTTATGATCTACAAATAGTAAATAGGAATATTATTTTAAATTTTCATGATTTCAGTTTGTTCTCAAAGTTTAAATCTGCACTTCAAGCATAAACTACGAAAATCAATTCTTTAAACGAGCAAGCGTGAGTATTGTTAAAGATAACCTAACCGCGTAGTTTGATCAAAATTATTTTTCTTTTTATAGCAATACAAAACACATCCAAGTTCTGAAAATTCAAATCGATCAAAAATTTCACTGCAGAACGTATGCTTTTTTTAAAAATAATATCAAGATTTTTAAATCTATTTGAGAGTGAGAGTCATCATAAGATGTGACAAACTTTAGAATTTCTAAAATAATGAATGTTCTAAGATTTTATGGAATCTAAGATCTAATAATCTACTTAATTTGATGGAATGATCCAAGTCCAAATGTCTTTTCCCCGGAAGATACATTAAGCACGTGGATCTCCTCCTGTTCTTAAGATAAAATGTATTTTTTCAATAAATTATAACTCAAAGTGAATTCTACCATCCTTGTAGTTCAATGTAAATTTAAGACTGAATATTTATTAAATATATAAAATGAAATAATTTTAAATGATGAAAAACATAATCTTATTTTTCTTTATAGGTTTAGAGAAGGCACATTTCATCGAGATCTCTTCCAAAATGAATTCAACAGCTAATATCTGTGTGATAATCCTTGGAGTTCTGGTGGTCATTGCCAACTGCGACCAAGACCTTTTGAAGAGAAGCTTCTCCGGACTTGGCTGCATGGGCGTCTACGACAAAGCTAAGTTCGCCAGGTTGGACCGAGTATGCGAAGAGTGCTACCAACTCTTTAGAGAGCCTGAAGTTCATACCGAATGCAGGTAAGTAGCTTGTTGAATAAGTTTTCAAATGAAATAAACTGTCTAAAAGTATTATAAGGGAGCAGAACAGAGATTTTAATAACTGTATAAATTGTGTGCATAAAAATTGGAATATTCACAGCTCTCTGTTGAATACTGCGAGTACAATAAAAGAGAAAGCATATGTTATTGAAACGCAATGGAAGTAAATTTGTGTGAGGAGTGAGTTTTTCTAAGTCTTTAAAATAATAATGATTTTTAAATTGTCCCATGAAGATGAATATATTATTTAGAATGAATTTATTTAATAGAGAATTAACTCACTCGCATATTAACCTTTACAAAAATGAAAGAATTGTCTTACTCTTAAATAATTCACTTTAAATTACATCGTTTTGAGTATTTACGAATAACAAAATTCCCGCTAAAAGTAATAATAATTTGAAGTGAGAGTAAATATACATTATTCCCTTTCACTTATTCCCTTTTGTGTATGATGTTTATTTGTTGATAACCATTGTGGCCGTAGAAATGTGAAGATCACATTACCTATGCACTTTAAAACAAGTTATAATTTTTATACTTTGAGTTGCTACTTTTTCTAAATATAAATGTCAAGCCATTTTTTCAAATTTATTTCAAAATTTGGCTTTTTTTTAATATTATGGAATCGTTGTTGTCATTATTGTTTCAGTGAAAGGTTCGAAGGTAAGAAGTGAATGACCTTGAGTCAGATTTTTCTGATATTTTTTCTATATTTCTCCGCAGGTCAAACTGTTTTAAAAACACCTTCTTCGCCAGATGCGTTGATGCTTTACTACTTGAAAAAGACCAACAACGACTGGACTCCATGGTAGAAGAACTTTATGGAAAGAGGCGATAAAATTTCCAATACAGAAATGACATATAAAAGGTTCCAATTGTTAAAAAAATTTACGTTTTTCTATGTAATGCGTCGGAATTAAATGTTTTGAAGGAAATATTCTTTTCTGTCACATTTTTTCATAATTTTCTTCATGAAATGTGCACTTCAATTTCTCGTAAAATTTTAGTATGATTTAATACAAAGAGTACGATAATTTTGAATGTATGTCTTTGGATGAGGCGAAGATGAATTGAATTTACAAATTTTTCAAATGCTTTTTGAATTGTAAATCTAAACTCAGTTTTATGACTTACTGAATTTTTCCACTATAAAACAAATTTTTGTATGCAGCTTCTTGTTTATTACTAATCTCATACAGGAAGAATGATGTTAACGTGAATAAAAAGAGAGTAATCTTCTCTATATTTTTCTGATACCTCTTGGATAAGAATTTTCTTTTAATTTAAAACCATCAAATAATATAGAATCTTATTTGTAAATTTCAGAAATTCTCTCATATTCAAGCATGAGATAAAATATAAATACTGCATGTAAAATACATTAAAAAGTAAATAAAAAAAATGGAAAACCAATTTATAAAATCTATTATTTTTATTCAATAAGAACTTTACAAATTACTAATGCGTTCGTTTCCATTCTTTCAAGCCAAGAGATTATTATACTTGGACGGTTCTTTTAAGTTGTAAATTGAGTTATTTAAGCCTAATTAAAAGAGAATGAGCCGAAGAAAAATGTTTTAGTTATATTAACATCCAGTTTTAAAGCAATACTAGGGCTATTTTGGAAGGACTTCGTAATTTTGAACCACGTTCAGATGACGAGGACGGCACCTGAGCTGGCACCCCTTCTCCACACCATACCACATCACACCACAGAGGGGGGAGGGAGGAGCTTGGCTCGGACGTTTAACGTTCACCAAACCCGCTTACACGACGGTTCTCCGGTGGAATAAGGTCTCGAACCTGAAACCCTCCGATCCCGAGAACTTACCACTAGGCCACCGTGGCCTCAGCCGATGGAAAAAAACAAACAAACAAACAAACAAACAAAAACACGGTTTACTAATGATGGAACATGACGCCTCCGTTAAACGTAAATAATATCTCAAATTAATTTTTTTTTCGCGTTTTCTGTTAATATCAGTTATCAGCTGTTTCTGCTTCAGTCAACTGGTGAAAACAATGATCGCTCAGATCACCGAATACCATTTCATAAGTTTTTAAAAATCAGGTTTTATTGCATATGAATTTGGTGTGGTTAAACATATTTCCTTGAAAATTTGGAATGGTTTTTTAAAAATGGCGTAATTAATGATAACTGTTTTTTGAAATAAAAACACTTTTTTTTTCTCTCTAATCTTTTAAGAATATCCTATTCCCTTCTCAGTTAAAGTGATAAAAATCCTCTTAAACTCAACTACTTACTAAGTAGTGTATTGTCATGTTACTACCTTATTCATCGGCTGTATCCGGAAGTTAAGAACTTTGTGTTCAAGTACTCCCTGATTTCTACCTTAAATCGGCAAATCGAACGCTGAAATAAAAATCATGTTTTATATTTAATATTCAATGAAAACGGTGTTTCATAATAACCATAATAATATCAAAATCTTGTGGGTGAAGATTATAAAGAAATAGTAAAATATGATTTTATTTTGATTATAACAATGGAAAATATATTATAAATTGCGTTTAAAATTAATATTGAAAATTTTGCTCAAAATAAAAAAAAAAAAAAAAAAACGAAAAAATTTGTACGATATAAAAAGCATCATGAAAAGGACATTTGTTTGCGTTTTAAGAAGGAATTAAATAAATTTCTGTACAATAATTATTCTCAGAAGTCGTTTGTGTAAATTTGAGCAAAAGCGTCAATATTTTGACTTTTTTTTATTATCGTGAGAATGAATTATTTTATATAAAATGAAGAAGCCCGGCTAACCTAGCTATGTGTACGTTTCATCTCACATTAGTTCCTTAATTAAAAGGTGTTCTCTGTCAGACAGTCGGAAAAATCGATTTTCAGATTTTCTGCTTTATACAACATATGCACATTCCAACTCTTCTTTAGTTTTCTTATCCATTACTCATCTCCCATTCATCTAACCCATTTTCTTATCCATTATGTTGTCATCTCCCATTCATCTCAATATTATTGATGGCATTGCAAAACAATCAATAATATTTGAATTCTTAAAGAAAAAAAAATATGCATTTCGGTTTTGTATATTTAATCTGTCATTTTTTTGTGAATCAACTTCATCTTCCAGACCATTCGTGCAGAAATTTCGTCTTAATCTTCAATAGAAAATTCAAGGATGCGAGAGAAATAAACACAGGCGTATGAAGCGTTTGAAGTGATCTTAAATCAAAACCTGGAATCGTTCATTCAATACTCTTTGGTGTTTATTCTACAAAAATATGTTTGCTCTGTTTTCATTTTATCTTGAATGTTATAAAATTGTATTCCTCTTTCCATTTTTGAAAATGTTTTTTTCGTATTAGCCGTTAAATTTAAAAAAAAATCTATTTTGATTATTTATTTTCGACGACACCTGTTATAATTAATGATCACAAAAATATTTAATGCATTGTGAATATTTAATGTGAAAAATTGAAACTAAGTCAAATTACGCTTTCGTTTATTAATAAGTGAAGTTTCTTTTTAAATTAAACATTCGATATTCCACCAAAATGTGAAAAACTGAGCTTTTCTATGGGAAAAACTGAGCTTTTCTATAAAAGTTGTAGAAATTAAACAAATGCATATGATGAGATGCAAATGAATATGATAGAAGAATATTTGCTTGAAAGTTAGTATCATTTTATATTTCTATTTGTACAGTATTGTAATTTTACATAAGCATTATGTTGAAATGAATATTTATGTCTTTAATATTTAAATTGATTTAATATTCAAAAATATAATGTCTTTAATATTAAAAAATAAAATTCAAACACACTCTAAACACAGAAGCCTTATTTTGCAGAAAGGCAAATGTTTTTCTGAACGTCTAACATTTTTTAAACAGTATTTTCCTTTAATAATTTTTTTTTATTTCTCTATCATTATGTTACAAAATTATATATAAAATTTTCTGATTAGTTTGAAAAGAAAATTTTTAAATTATTCGTTATTAAAATGGAACTGCTTTTAATGAACAGAAATCCCAAGTTAGAAGACATTTTTCTCCTAATTTCTTATATAAATTTCTCCTAATTTCTTATATAAATAAATAAAATATAAAATAACATCACTTCCAATTTCATGTGAAACTGATTTTGATACTTTAATATTCCAGATTCTTACAAGACCATTTCTGAAACCATGCGCTTCATATCAGAAATACATCTGCTCTTCTTCAAGATTTTATATTAAATTCTCAAAAAATAAAATCGTATACTGTATAGAGACCAATAAGTATTTCTGCACTATTTTTTATTTTCTTAATTACGAAGCGTGCAAAAAACGTGCAAATATTGTGGAAAAATTATAACTCGAGATTTTGAAGAATATTATTATTATGAATATTATTTATTCATACATTTGCAAATGTTGGGAATGCACTGCTGAACAAAATATTATAAGTTCATCTTTATATTTAAAATATTTGGTAAAATCGAAATACCAGTCCCCTAGCTTAACAACTGGTTCCGTTTTTATTTTATACTAAAAATCATGATTTCTATATTCTATCTTTAAAAAATATGATAACAAATAATTTTTCTTCATTACCACTCATTTGTAAGGGAAATCGCAAAACAATAATTTCGATGAACACTCCCTATGAAGAAAATCATCTGTAGAATCACCCAGCTACAATCATGTTATCGATTTCACCCAGCTTTATTTAATAGGAGAGTTCATCGCCTTTTGTCACGTAATAATGGTTGCATGCTTAGTACCGCCAATCATATTCGAAAAAATAATTTTAAAAAATTCATCCTGTAATCTGTAATTGGAAAAGCATAAAACATTTACAGAGCCCCGTAGTCTTCCTATTTTTAATCCATATGAAAGATTAGGAATCTGTAGTATGTCATCAGCGTCCATCTGCACGCCGCTACATTTATCGCCATCTAGCAAAACAAATTTTTGACAAAGTCCACAGCTTCAGAAGATAGGCTAATATATATATA
>JAPMOR010068990.1:332024-372773 GCA_026543865.1 Argiope aurantia | reverse complement strand
TAACCCGAATATCTTAAAGTTGAATTATTTTTAAATTGTAATTTATTTTAAAATGGTTCTTAATATTCTGTGGGAGCTTTCTTTAGAAGCATTCGAAAAATTCCAGTTACAAATTGTTAATTATGTCTAAATAACCTGTATTATTTAAGTCATTTTTCCAAGCCAAATTTGTATCATGGATATTACAAAGAAATATTTTGACAATTACTTTTATGTGTTGCAGTCATAAGGTGCATCAGCTGCATAATCCAGTTATTTCAGCATTACTGAATTATTGTAAAATATATTTAATTTCAAAATTTTAATCATGCAGATAAATACCAAAAACCGATATCTCTGAAATTGAAATATGGAATGAAATTCCATAATTATACAATCATTTTCTAAATACTGAAGAAGCAAATTTATAATTTGATGTTACTTATCGCAATTAATGTTTTAAACGCGCATTTAAAAATATTAAAATACATTGGCAATGCGCTGAAAGGATTTTTTTTTCAAGAATTAAATCGATTGTACGTAATTTCGAGAAATAGTTTCACAGTAAGAGGGGATTAAAAATTTTGAGAAACATATTACAATGAAAAAAAATAATAGACGAACACTTTCAATTTATAAAAATAAGATACTTATCAAATTAAACATAACAATGATATATTCTTAACGTAAATTTTATGCGATGTTTTATAAAATAATCGAAAAATCCCAACAAAACAAAACAATCACACTTTTTGCATTTTCAATCTATGTTATTGTAGCTCTCTTCTTAACCACCAAAAGAAAAATTCTCTTAAAAATCGAAAGACAGCGACAGCGATAAGCAACAACTGCCACTCACCATGTGGTATACTAATGATTTAGACCCAGAAGCACTGAACTGACCGCAAAAGGGGAAAGCAATCCCTTTGTCAAAATCCTGACACTTTTAAGAATAAACCTGTTATTCAGACGTGCCGCTATCGGTAAGTATAGCGATCTGAACGCTGCCGACAGGAGGGTTAAAAGCTTTATTTTTTCTATTTATGAAAATTAAGAAAGAATGATTTTGCTTATTATCTGCTCAATTTGCATTAGAAATTTTTTTAAAAAAATAAGAATACCGTGAAAGTCAATATACAGCCAAAAATTAGATTACCCGTATATTTATGCTTTTAATAATTGGTTAATATCAATCAACTATGATGCCATGGATTTTGGTTCCCTCAGAAAATTTCATGTGAACAATAAATAGAAAAGGTTTAAAATTATTAAAATTTTTTAGCTTTCTGTCTCTTAGTAGGTATTTAAAAATACTTGTCGAAAGGAACTATGATAAGTATTACCAATATTCCCGACGAATCGGCAGTTTTTCCAAGTTGGCTACTTTAAAATAGAAACGAATCAATAGTGAAATATTTTTCCTTATGATCATTTTATGTTGAATCCATATAGAAAAACACATACACCGTTCTTAGTTTGTAGATGACAAAAAAGCAAAGAATGCAAATGCTATTCTAACTGTCTATATTGTGACTAATACAACAATTTTCTACCAATTATACTTTGCATCGTAAAATTTCACTTTTTTTGTTTGGGTAAGCTTATTCACAGGATATATCTGCGTTCGAAATTGTATTTACAATTAATACATCCCCATTTAAAACGTTATATCAAGGTACTGTAAATTCTTCTTCATATATATATATTTTAATTTGTAGAAGTAACTATATTGGTCCTGAAGTTCGTATTTTTCCTTTTATCTGCCCTCAGATTCCATGTCTGAGAATTCTGTTTAAAAGAAATGAATCGTTAATGGATACTTGTGCAAAAATATTTTTATTTTTAATAATACATTTGAAAAGTTATTTCCTATTTATTTTTGACAATAATAATATAGGGTAGATTGTTGTGTTTTGTAGGCATTATTTTAACCCCTCCCGTTCGTATAAAATTTGGACGTAGGTGTCGTACTGGTTGGAATTAATTTTCGCTGATTTAGCTGTGATAGTATGCAAGATTATGAAGGAAAAACAAAATTTATTCATTCTTTTGTAGACTTCGATACTGTAAAAACAATAATATGTTTTAATGCAACGTTTTACAGTAAACATTATAGTTTATAATTCGCCATCGTGTGGTTCCTTTAAAAACAGTCTCCATTGTGAAGTCCTGGATTTCGATGATAACTGTCGCGAAAATAATTCGTCTGGCTTCTTCCGCTGTTGATTTTTCATAGCGAGTCAGAGGCGGTTCTATCGATATTAGGTTTCGTTAACACAAAGTGGTAGAAGCACCGTATTGGTTCGTGAATATGTTCCTTAGCCGTTTCTGTTCTTTCATAGAAAGTGCGAACTGATGTATCATAAATAGAGATTAAGATACGGCGAATACAATATAAGTTTAGTATGTTTCTTTGCTGTGGTGACTGAGAGCAGACATACGACCAGAACGGTAAATATGTTTTGGTGGCTGTAAATAGACATACGACCGAAGGGTTAATTGTCTTTTAATTTATAGGACATTAGAACGAAATTACATTGCAATGCTATTGCGCTAAGATTCAAATTTTCTAGACAGCAAATTAAAGTGTAATGAAAGATTTAAGGTTAATCTACTTTAAATTTATTTTTTTTCTCAAGCGTTTGAAAAAACAGTATTTTAAAGTTAACGGTAATTTGGAGAGCTCTTCGAAACGAAGACAAGAAATTATCATCAAAGAAATTCGAATGTGCATAAAATCTTGCCCTTAAGAATTCTGTTGAAAATATCAGACAATATAGTGTAATATACGACTGCTATATCAACAAGAAAAAAACTTTTAATTCTTTTGTATTATTTTTTCTTTACAAGAAAACTTTTATAAGATTCTGTTCATCAGTTAGATAGATAAACACTGTGCGGGAGTATACACGGTGATCAATGAAGTCCTTTTAAGTTCTATAAATTCAAAATAGCAAAAACAGGGAAGTGAAGCGTATCTAATTTATATAACATATTATTGAGGTAGATTGTGCCCCTAGCGGCGAAATAAGGAAGTTACAAAAATAACTAAAAAAAAAGAAAAGACCGTTCAGATAGTCCAGTTATAAAAATGTATACTTTTTTATAATAAAAACACAGAATTTTTTTTGGAGTTATGTATAAAATTGGCGAATATATTTGAGAATAAAATAAGAGCTTTTCGAATCTCGAGAAACGGTTCATCCTAAAACTGAAAAATATATCCTCAGATTCCTACTACACACATGATAGAATTTTCAGATTCTTTAATATTATTACATTTATTTCTTTCTCCCTTGCTTCAATTTCGCTGTTACTTAGCTCAGAAAAACTGCAAGATAATGCCGATGATATATTTTTCATTTTATGGCGGAACCCTTTTTTCAAATCACAGACAATTCATAACATTGAAAGTTCATGATCGCTAATATTTCCACAAATTTCACTTCATGAAACATTTTCCTGCGTTATTATGGTACAAGGGCAATTTTACAAATGGACTTTTTGAACGATATCCTTTATTTTTTTAAACTTATTTTGATAACTTCCTTCTTTCCCTACTAGAGGCACTGTAACTTGTCTCAATAAACACAGCATAATCAATTCCTTGACTATACGAGATGCCGTTTTGAACTTAGAGGGCTCAAAAGGACTTTACCGATCATTATTTACCGAAACATTAAAGGAACATGATTTCGACAGCAATACAATTTTAGTTGTTGTTTCTAATGGCACTTGTCATAGACAATACCACTGATGAAGTCAGTGGTTTTAAGCCGAGCGAGCGTCTCTTGTTTTCCAGTAGAGTCATCTAGAACCAAGAGTACGGCTTAGCTACTCACGTGTCACAACCCTTTTTACGGGCGAACTTCATTCATGCATTGCATTCACTCATTCACAGATCGTAATTTAGACTTGAATCAGAGAACGATCACCCCTGATCCAGTGCCTCCAGTGGTATTACTCTCGACATGGAGGACTTTGTGACCAAGAGAGATTTATACATGCACTTGCCACTACACACACGGAGAGTCTTCGGCCGGTGTGGTTCGAACTCACAACCCAAGGGATGCGAAACCAACGCCCTACCAACCAGGCTATCCTGGTCTATTTTAGTTGTTAATGAAAGATATTTTTCGAAGTAAATATTATATATCAACATTAATAATACTAATATGAAAGATTACAATATATAGTATTATCAGCAATTTTCATTACAAAATAGCCAAAAATATTTTTTAATTATATTATTAAAATGTTTGCTTTTAGTAAGAAATTTATTTTATTGCAATTTTATTCAAGTTTATAAATCAGTACTCACGGAAATATGAAATATAAATATTTTGCATAAAATCATTCTAAAATTAGCATAATTTATGAATTTAGAAATATAATAAAGAAAATATTGAAATTATAGGTTTAATAACTGTAGAAAACGCATTTTCAATTAAATAATAGTAAAATAAAAAAGAATTAAAAGAACGTTACCACACAAAAATAAATGATATATTTTTTAAAATAGCGTCCTAAAAGAGTATTGTTGTCCAGAAATAATTAAAAATTGATTTAATAAATGTACGAGGATGTATCCTTAAATAACAAAAATAATGTCGCACACAATTATATATTTTTTTCAAAGCTTAACAATATGAAACATAAAATATTGACAATTTACTACTTTCTGACATAATTGCTTTTCATGTTGAGGCATTTATTCCATCTCTATATGAGCTTGAAAATCCAGGTCTTATAGAATGCCATCGACTGCGAGTAGAAACACTGTTGTTTGAGATTCGTCACCATATTCAAGATTCTAATTATTAACAAACCTCTTCATGAGTCCAAACAGAGAATTTCATGTCCGGGTTGTACAGTGGGTGTTCCAAAATTTCCTGTCCGAATCTTTGCAGTTATTTTGTGAACGGGGAACGAGATAACTGCTCTTAGATTGTGTCCGAAGCCCTCAAGGGACTCTCAGCCTTTTATATGTTTGAACCCAAGAAGAAGTTCCTCGATTGTCAGAAGCTAGACTCTGATAACGACCTCAAACAAGATAAGAGTCGTAAGATACTCACAGATGATGTCGTTCTATGAAATCTGGACTTGCGAACTGACCCAATCAAAGGGTAAATACCTCTACAAGAATGGTAATTATGTAAAAGAAGTAAGCAAGCAATACTTTTATTTCTGTTTCCTATTATCATCCATTGAATTTTCAAATACAATGTTCTAAATCATGTGTGTTATTTATTGATATTCCTCTATATGAAGCTTGTAAATAATATAAAATAAATGCAATGATAAAGACATCAAACTCAAAACAAAAAATATATATAAAAATATTTAAAAAAAACAAAACACGAACTATATTTTTCTTCACAGAAATCACTTTTAATTACATTTATAAAAACTATAATATGGATTTTTGGATTTTCAAACCTATGTAGAGAGTTGTCGAACTTTAATTTATCCAATTCAAGGGACAGTGCAGGTCGTTTTAAAAATTATAATAACATAAAATATGGAAGATTTACACTTCAACTCAAGCGATAAAGATTTATTTAAAAACACTAGCACAAGGAGTTAACAATAGGTGGCACTGCAAAATGAAAAAAAAAAAACGCTTGCATACTTTCTATCTGAATCCCGTAATTTTGCACAAACTTTTTATTCGAAAAACGATGTGTTTCAATAAATTCGATTTCATTCCATAAACAAGCCGAATAAGCAGTCTTTCGGATGTGACAATGCTGTGGGTAGTTTTCTGAGACCTCATTCTTTATGAATGCCCATAACCAGAAGTCACATAAGGTGAGATTCGTTGCTCGAGAAGACCAAATTGTTGAAGACGCACGACAGATCACCGGTTCGGTGGTGAAAATTCGGTAACAATTGTTTAATGCCACGATAAATGTGGAGAGGTGTACCATCATGCATTAAAATTATATCCTGAAGGTGGTTGCTTTGCTATAGTTCTAAGGTGGAGCTGTTTCTATCTACCATAATATCCTTTTCATTGATGGAGTAGTATGCAGCTCTATTGTACTTGTTCATAAAATAAAGCCTAATAACAGACCTTGCAGCGAATCCGAACCATAACATAACTTTCGCAGAAAACATTGTATACCCATAGAGAACCACAGAATTCACATAATAATTATGTTGAATATTTTATCACACTGCAACGTTACTTGTCGGAGACTTCTATTAATTTTTTCCAATTAATCTTCAGCGTTTGATCTGAAGTGTCTGTCATAAGAATTTCATATCATTGTGATCCATATAACGCCTTGAACGGCAATCTTAATTGGGAAAATTTAATTTCTACAATCCTGTTATTATTCATTTTTATGTATATATTTATACGCAAAATGTACCCGTGTTTTTTGAGGAAATACAGCGTCCTTGTTTCCTTAAAATAAAATGATTATAAATAATTTAATATATTGAAAACTTTACAAATACGAACAAAATGTTGCCAACTAGGAACTGACTTCATTTACCTTAGTGGCAATTTATCCTTACTTCATTTATCGTAGTAAGTGGTAATTTTTTTTCTGTGATTTATTATATTCTTAAAACAAGGATAACATTTTATACATTATTATTTAACAGCTTATTTAAAAAGAACCCATATTCAGATAGAAAAAAATACAGAGATTATAACATTTTATTTCAGAGAATATCACGATGAACTTGAAGATATACAGTGGAATCAAGCGATGTATTATTTTCTTTTCTTAAAAATATCCGAAATGGTTAAGTATACCTCACCAACTTCCTTCTCATTCACACTAAGATACAAATCGATGATAAAAAGCATTAACAATCTCTTTCTGTCACAGATGGGGTTCGATAATCAAATCTTTGTTACATAAAACTGTTATATTATTTTGAGAAACTTTGATTAAATTCATTCCAATGCTGTACAAGAGACTATATACTAAAGTATATTATAGTGCAATGTACAATATCCCATGCTTGATTAGTCTCATCTTAATCTTTAAGAATTTAGGCGAACAGAAAAAAAGTGCTTTCATCTTAAAAGAAACGAATTTGTACTTAAAATTTCATGAATGATGATAATGACGTCCAGGAGTTTGTCTTGCCTAATGTCGTCTTGAAGTTTGACCAATTACGAATTTGCATTCAAAACTTTCCGAAGGGAAGTATCTAAATTGGCAAGAATTCAAATTTTCTAGTTAAAGATCATCAAATTCAATACTATGTTGCAAAATAGGATTGACTTTGGAAGAAAATTATAATTAAAATTTCAAGGATCATAAATTTCACAAGAAAATTAAATTTCAGAGATCATAAATTACACAAAAAATTAAATAGCTTGAAATGCATAATTAATATCTAAAATGTGCAGCGCTTAAGTAAAAGGCAACAATTTTTCTTAATATCTAAATTTGATTTTTCGTTGGAAACCATCTTTCTTGCTTGACAGTAAAATCGATAATTTTTTTTAAAAAATTAAATTTGAAAAAGTTTAAATCGACAATTTTGACAGTGATGAAATTATAAGTCTCAAAACTACAACTATATTTTCTTCACAAACATCTGTCTGTGTCGATAGATTTAAAAAAAAAAAGATTTCCTTCCTTTTATTTGTAATTTGATTATTTTCAATATATAAGATCTCGCTGTCAGCAAAAGTTATAGATTAATAAGCTGAAATAAAATCTCTATTGAAATCTTAAGTAAGTAGGACACAATAGAGCTGATTACGTTTCTATTTATGCTAGATCTCTTTCGAGTCCAATCTAATATCTATTCAATTTTACAATAATAATCACGTACATAGAATATTTTAAAATATTTTTAACATTTGCAGAGAGTGCTAACTGTGTCGCAACTTCTTTCGTACATATACGGATAAACTTTAAGGTAATCTGCATTATTTATGGAAGAAAAAAAATTTTCCAGACGCAAATTTACCGGTTTTTATAATAAGATGTAGCAATACTAAAAAAAAAGATTTTGTATTTGAATTATTAAAATTACAGCAGCAGGAATCTTGCTATTTGTATTTAATAATTATGTTGCCAAAACGATTTCCCTTAAACAAGTAAAGCCTGATCAAATTGTTGATTATAAACAAATGTACCTACCATATTTTAACAGAAGTTGTCAGCTACAGACGATTGTAGAGACTACTTTTGTTGTCGAAAATAGCGCAAAGGTCAAGGAATAAAATTAAGTTATCTTTTCGTTTCCGGAGATTAAAGAAATTCTATTGGCAAGGCAAATATAATATTTTAATACAAGTAGAAGACAGAAAAAGAAAATAAGAACATAGTATTTGCATTAAATCACTCATTCTTTTCCTACTTAAAAAATTGCTTCAACTCATATTAGACAAAAAGTTATATTTGCATTGCTATATATAAGTGTAATTTAAATTGTAAAGTTAAGTTTGTATCTGACGTTTTATCCCTTATCTCGTTTTCCTCTTTATTGGCGAATTTTGTGCCGTTGGAATTTTTGAACTCTGATCATCTATGTGAAATTTAAATAAAACAAGCTGAATTGATTTATCAAAGAAATTGTCACGCCAGAACAAAATTCCAATTTAATTCTATAATGGTAAATTTTGTCTTCTCGCTATAGCGCCGATAATTAGGCATGAACGTTGTTAAAATATTTCTCAGTTTTATTGTTGTTTGCAAAACATTTGTGATCGTGCCGTAAACAGTGTTTAAGACGAACACGCGAAAAATGAATGCAATGACTAACGAACAAAATGAACGTGTGTCAGTTTACTATTAGTTTAATTTTCCATTCGACATTCGCCTTCCTAAAATTTTAACTAAATGTTATGCAAAAACTTTTAAATATTTCTTACTTAAATTCAAATTACAGAAATAAAAATATTAAAAAATTAATTTCAAGTAATTCAATATTTCTGGAATTTTTTCAAAAGCTATTATTTGACAGAGAGAAGTTTATCTTACTCCGCATCTAACAAGCATTAAGTAGGTTGGAAATCTGGGCTTTTTATAATTGGATATTTTTCAACTCTTATATTTTCTGTGACTTTTTATATTCATGACATCAAATGATACAAGAAAAATCGAAATTCTTCTTTACTTGAGTTTCTTAATTTTAAATGCATGTTTTCAGTTACAGTTCAGAAATAATAATAATAAAAAATGATGTCTGACATTTCTACTTTTGCTAGCCGTCGTCGGTGCCGCTAGTAGTGATTCTATGGAGAATTTCATCAGTTTGTTCATTCAAGTGAGGTGTGAATATGGATTTTTTTCGGATTTCAACCAAGCAATTCAGGCCTATGGCAAATGTATCAGACTGACATGTTCTACACAGAAAGCGGATCCCTTACAATGTGGAAGTAAGTATTTTTTGTGTGTTTTATATTACATAACTTATTGCTTTGAAGATGGTAATGATTAAACACAGCTACAAAAGGAAAACAAAATAGCTTAAATGAAGTAGGATATTCGATGCAAGCAAACGCAACACTTATTACTGAATTGATCCTATATTTCTTCTGTAAAGGATACAAACTTACATAAGAATTTTTCTGCTATGCGCTATTTTTTGTTATAAGCAAAACGAACGCCCTAAAAAAAGACGGTTGTGTATAGTGTGATTATAAATGAATATTCCAAATTTGTAGGATTATTTAAAATAAAATAAAAAGAATTACGAATAACAGTTGAAAGTTTAAATTCAGCACAGTTATAAATGTTCACTGTATATTCCTCTTCCAAAAATACGAAAGGTATCGAGACGATACGGTAGCTAATGCACTAACTCTTTCAGAATCTTTGATGTGACATTTTGAAAGCTTGCAGATGCATGTGTCTTCAGCTCATCGACGTCATTTGGTAGCCGTGAATCAAACATGTGCAGTTTGATGTAAAATTGTGCAATTTGATGCTTTTTTTATTTTCCCAATAAAAAAATTATATATTGCCATCTCCACGTATATCTGCATTCTTTTAAAGCGTTTCACCGAGCATGCAGATAAAATTGTGGGATGAACATCATACCGCTTCGGAATCTGGTGGGAGGGGGCTTATAAATACATTTATAATTGTAATGAATTTAAACTTTCAATTGTTATTTTTGCTTCCCAATAAACTATAAGGCTGTATTTTGTTTTAATTTCTTTTAACAGACCTGCAAAGTTGGGATATTCGTTTATAGTCACCCATTATAATGATCCTCAGCTACTTAAAATCGAAGAAGACAGTTGTTTCTAGAATACAAAGCATTATTTGAGATTACTTTAAAGAAAACCGCATTAAAAGACTAGGGGATATTTTTTTCTTAAAAATGAAACCTATTACATGGTTGGTTTGATTTAGAAAGTCGAAAGGACATATTGGGACATGTTGCTTTAAACACATGGTATTAAATTATCATGTGTATATGTAACCTAAAATCAAATAGGACTAGAAAAGGATATTAAAATATAGAAAAAAAATCATATTACGCATTGCACCATGAACTAAAGATTAATAACGTACACTGTACAGAAATATCGTTTAAAACTTAGTAGTTTATTTGCATACTTGTGGAATACTAAGGCATAAAAATAACAGACTAAATTTAATTATTTTAATTTCAGTTGTAACAATTTTAGAAACACATTGAAGAAAAGAAGACTGAAAGAAACTGACTGAATTATTGCTTGATGTCTTTGTAAAACTGCTTTTAATAATTTTAATTCATTAGAATATTCATAAAATTTTGACGTTCCTTTTGAGAAATAATATGTTTTTCTTTTGGTTAAAATTTTGTATATGGATGTTCTAAAATTAATAGTATATTTGGTGTAAAGGCATCTTATTATATTAGCGAATACTGTTGCATATTTTTTACGCTGTTTGCTCATTGTTTGGAAAAAAAAGATTTCTAATTATTTAAGAAACTATATTATTTTGATATTTCTGTATCTTGATATGTCAAAAGAGGTTTAACGTGTAATTAATATTTAAGATATTGAATTAACTAACACTAAAATATTAAAAATAGTTCTTACAGTGTAATGGAAAATGCTCTAATCCAGTCTCTATTCAATACTGTGTGAAAATCTCCGAACTCATTAAAATAATACTATTTGTTTTTGCATAAAAAGGCTAATAATTTAAAACTAAATTAAATGTCAACAAACTATTACTATAACACTATTGGATATTTGTATTAGCTGGATGGGGAAATTTGCTAAGGCGATTTATTAGAAAAGAAACTAAAAGAATGAGTTATAAATCTCTTTTAATCATATTCATAATCATGCACCATTAGTGTTTTGTTAATAAAATAACTTTAATTATATTTTTAATATGAATATTATTTTCATCTTATGAAGTTATTGTACATATCAGAAAATATGAATGATTTAATTTTATTAAAATTGCTATAGTCAATATCAAACATAATTTAAATTGGTAATACTTGTACATAAATTAAATAATACATAAATTAAATCTATGATTAATATTATGATTCTTTCCCCTTTCAACAAAGCGCTTTCAATTAAAAATCGCAGAACATTAAAATACAATTTGAAGATATAACGTTTTGCACTTTTATTGTGATTTAAAAATATTATGCAATTGTGATTAAATGTTTTATATTCTGCAGATAAAAAATCATATCTAAATTAAATTACATTTCAACTGATTGCATGAATGTTTATAGTTCATGAATTACAAAGTGAACAATTGTAATTAATTCATAATCATATAATATAGTTTTCTGAGAAACTATTACACTTTTGATGGAATATTTGAGAAAACACTGAACAGTCATTGCGACTTGTTCTGAAAACTTAAACAATTCTAAAGTGTATACTTTTGGAAAAGCAATTCATTTAGATCTGCAACAGCTGTAATGAAATTTGAATCCATTTTAATCCAACAAATTTTCTAATTTCTAGAGAAAATTAAATAATTAACTTAATAGATAAGCAGAATTTTCTAATGAAATCATATAATCCATATTGAAATATCAATTCTATTTTGATTTATTCATTAAAAATAAGGCTCAGTTTTAAAATTACAGAAAACACGCAGCAGAAAAATAAATTTAATTTTAAAAATTCTGATTAAATTTAATATTGCATGCAACAAATAAATAATTTTTTAATAATATATTGAACAATAAAAAGATAAAATTTTTTATTATTACCTTTGAAATGATATAAATTAATAAAATTTATTATTCATTACAGTAACAGAAAATGAATGATTATGAGATAAACATCTGCCATTAAATACTTTTTAATTTAGTCTATAGGTACTGAAATCAAATTAAATAAAGATAAACATCAGAAATCACTTTGAATAGAAACTGAAAGAAATTAATATTTCTAACAAGCTACAACTTCTACAAAGTTATACCAAATTTCAAAATCTTAAGCATAAAAACTGCAAAGTAGACCATTCAAGAATTTGAACTTTTAATGTATTTACATAACATAGATATCAATCCTCAAATACATTTTTTTGAATGAAAAAACAAGAAGATAGCAACAGTACTTGTAAACGTCGTTTATAATAAAATGGGAATCTCTAGAAATAAAATAATGCTTTACTCTAAAAAAAATACGGTGATGATGAAGATTGTATTTTCTTAGTTAATCAAATATTTCTAATCACTGCTAATTAAAATTATTAGACTATACAAATGGCAACAAAAAGTTCTAAGACTGAGTAAGAAAAAAACACAATTTTAGTTTTTAAATAAGAAATGTAACAAAAAGGTCAGCCTATTTTCATCATTTTATTAGATAAAAATGCAGGATACGATTAGAGATCGAAAACTCTACGGTATGGAATTTCAGATTTTCTTCTCATTGAAAGAAATTGGGGTGTAAACTTCGAAATAATTAACTGAAAGAAATGTTTAAATAAGCTCTAAATAGCAAGAGATACTCTATAATATTTCAGTGACAGTAAAATGTACCGCAAATACTTCACACATTGTTTATGGTATTATAATATTATAAAAAGGATTTATTTTACTAAAGAAAAGTTTATATACTTTGTAACTCTTCAACAATTTCTTTGAGAAAATAATCCATAATTTTATTTTCTCTGCATAAATGCATGTCACTTGATAATGGTCAGAATTCATAAATAAAAATGCAAAATATATTACTTATAACTTTTATAACTTATCGATAAAATCTAAATTTTTATTACATTTTCGCACTATTAGATTTTTAAAATGAATTTTTGAAATGAAATTTTTAATGACATCACTTATATTTACAACATTTTATGTAAAAACATGATAAATTTTATGTTTCAGTAATTTTATATTTTTGGCATGATTTTAATGTATTAATACTTATTTTGATGAAATGAAATGAATGGATCATGCTTATTCAAAAATGAATTAGGAAGAAATAAAAAAAATATATTATTTAAAAATTCAAATTTTCAAAGGCAGAATTTATAAAATTTATTGATTAATAAATAATTGGAAATATATATTTTACAGTATCTTTTTCTTCAACAAAATAAGTCGCATATTTTTCTCATTCTTGAGCCCAAACTAGAATAAATATTTCCTTAGTTTTTGTGATAAAGCATTATATCAAAACGTATTTTCATAATTTTTCGAAATATTTTTTCATTTTTTAGAAATTCAGTGTTTCTTAGAAGAGACCATGCTCTGTAATTAAGAAATAAATTTAAATTTAATTTAATTGGTCTATATAATTTTAAAATGTAAATGCATTACATTTATATAGAGGAAATGAAAATGTATTTCATGTATATCTACCATAGCTGAACTAATAATAAAGAGATTGAAAATAATCTTATTTTGTGCTTTATATGGATAAATAATTCTACAATTCGAGCATCTTGAAATACTTAAAATATCTCTAAATAATTAATACTGTTAAAAGTTTTCACAAATTCGTATCAATGAACAAAATAGTTTGAAAGCTTTAATTTTCTAAATGAAAATTTTTTATTCGTCAACAAATTATTGAAGATAAAAATCTATAAAATCTACTTTTTCAATCTATGCATAGGATTCAATATTACAAAATTCCATAATTATACTCGGAAAAGTTAAACTTTTGTTACAAAATTCAAAAAATTAGATTCTTAAAATACAGGATAGAATGGTTAATTATCACTGATTAACTACCTCTGTCTGAAAATTTGGAGAGCATCTTATTCAGAGAAAAACTATTAATGTTTCATTTCAGTTAAATCTCTTATGTATAATTCGTTCATGATTCTGTCTGAAAAAATGTATGAAATTGCAATAGACATAAATCTACATTATTTTAATAGTCTCATATTTGCTCTTTTTATATTGTGGGCATAAACATGCCTTGTCAAATCCAATTCCATGGCAAAAACGTACCAGTAAAAGCAAACTGGTCGAATTATTTATTTCATTCCACGATTCTTTTCGTAGTACTCTAGATTTCTTTTCTTTTGTCTTATTATCAAATGCACAAATAATAAATAGGATTTTTTTTAATTATCTGCAATGAAAGAAATTTATATTATATTTTATAAATAAAATGAAAATGAATACAATGTCTGAATTGAAATAAAAAGAAACATTAGAAATAATTCGTAAAAAAATTCGTAAAAACTTTTAAGAAAAAAAGATTCTTTTGTAATTAAATTGGAACTCAATAAAATTACGATATTTTAAATTTTAAAACCGCATAAAAATCACTTTGCGCAGTAGTATTTTTAGAAATTACTGAGGGGAAATTCCAATATGTCATTAAATTTCAAAAACATCACTCTTGCTTGCCAATTCTCTCTCTCTCTCCAAAGTATATACGTGCAAAATTCAATAACTCTAAATTAAATGATCTGATATCCAGTGCTTCAGCGCGTGCGCAAACGCACATTAAACAAAATACTTTCCCATTCTTCCCTTTAATAGCATTGATAGTTAGTGAGATAATAGGTTTCAAATTTTGTAAAGCCTTGATGTTCTCTTCGGATAATCTGTGAAGGGATGAATAATTTAGTTGTTTCTTTTTTGCAATCATATTGAAAATTATAAGGGACAATAATATAATTTATTTTAATAATTATTATATTATTATATTTCTGTGTGTTTTTAGATGTGCACTTCAATTATCTTTCTTTATGTATTTAATCAATACCTTAAGAAAATTGTTGAAGGTTGGATGATATAAATGAAAGGAGAAGTTAATGATTCACATTTTTAAATGGTTTATTAAAATGTGAATTATTATATTATTTCACCAATTATAAAAGTTTGAAAAGGAGTAAAGTTGATATTAAAAGGAGTAATATTTGTAGGTAATTGAAAAACGTTTAATTTTCAAGAAAATACGGTTTTAAAATTGGAAAAGAATTTGAGATACTCTTGAAAAACTAAAAAAAAGGGGATAAAATTCAAGAGGTATTCCACGTAACCAACAGGAATTTTTAATACATTCAACAGAAGTTCCTCAAAAATGAATTTCCCGATTTTGAAAACAATATGATTTAATGTTTTTTCTTCTTCCCCTTTTGTTAACAGGATTCTACAGAATTGGTACATCATCGTCGACCGTAAATTTGACTCGTTTCAAAATCCTCATAATATATCATAAAGTTACCGCGACTCTTCCATTGTTTTCTGTTCAAATTTAATAAAAGTAAAATTAATCGCTTGTACTTTGTAATACAAAATAATAAGCAATGAACATTGGTCTTCTGGTCTGAAAGATTCAAAAGTATAGATAATTATTTCTAAATGAGTCAAGAATAAGAATATCGCACCCTTCCCTTTTTCTTTTTTTTTTTTATCAGACAAACGTTTGCGATGCATGCTTATTAAATTTAAATCTCGTTCTGAAACTTTTTCAGAGTTATTTTGATAAACAATAAATGATTTTAAAACTTGATAAGATAGCAAAGAGAACACCTGAACTGATATCCCATTATGAAACCTCATTTCCGTGTCATTGTATAGAAGATTCAATAAAATCTATTGTTGTTGTTGTTACTTGTGGTACTTTACAAGCCCGACAACGAATTGTACTCGATTTAAGCGGAGTGTGCAGTAGCTTCTGAGGGCAGAAGTTTGACTTTTATCTCAATGAAGATGACATGCACATTCATTTACACAACACCTTTTTTACAGGGAGACTCTTCCATACACCTCACAGATAGAACACAGGGAAGAGAACAACCATGCTCGAACTAGGACAAATAAAAATAATTTGATTTTAATAGGATTTCCATTCACATATGGTATTTTTTCAACAAGATTTGGCAGGAAATTTAATTTTGTTAAAGGTGTTGTAGTTATCTAAAAGGATAAATATACGGGTTGTGTTCCACTGTTTTATGTCTGTTTATTAAAATCCAATTATTATTCCAATTATTATTTTACCCAAAAAAAGTGATTTCAAGTTAGTATATGATAATAAATGTAAAACTAAGAACTCTACGGGGGTTTGAAACGAAAGGCTTACACATCTCTAGTCTTTCGACGCTTATAATTAATTAAAGCATTAATGATTTCACCCCTTTAAATTAATTCAACAATTTTCATTACAATTGTACTTTACACATGGATTATTCGAAAATATAATTATTACTCAATATTTACACCTCTACAGATTTTTCGATTGTATTACTATAAACATTTCAGTCTGAAAACAATTAGAGTATTATTTTACGATTTTACATGTTAGGGCCTCGGATCTCTTTTGAAGAGAGAGGGATTTTTAAACCAACCTTTTTTTTTTAATTCGTTCTTCGTAAATACAATTATTAGCATGCAGTCAAAGAATTTTATTATATACCCATTTTATTAATTTCATTCAGAGAGTTGGATTATATTCTCAATTTATTATTTTGCAGCCAAAGTATTAGATAGAATATATGTATTTTATGCTCAAAAATTATATTGGATGTCTGATTCATCAAAAGGGCCATAGATATCACATTATGGAAAAGATTCTTTGTTTGTTTTGTCAAAATAGTTTGATTTCATCTTATCGTTTGTAAATTTAATTAACAGTATGAAAATGCTTTGAATTAGACAAATTTTAGAAAAGACCAGAGTCCCATAGACTCTTGAATAAAATTAACCAATGGCTATCCATAATCCCAATTCCAGTTGTTGGATCATCGGATTTGATAAAAATCTGACGATGCTTTAATTTAAAAGTAAGTTTAGATTGGGAAAAACATCATATATAATTTTCTAAGGATCATAATTCACATAATTCATAAAATTAGTATTAGTAATTGGATCATCATTCATAAAATTAATTATTTAAAAATATAATAATAAGTTGCAGGAAGTGCAGTGTCTCCTTGATATATACTGAAGTTTCTCCTGGTATTTACTTTAGAAAATATCATTATTGTATCATAATGAAATAAATAAAATTTGAAATGTTGAAATGTTTACACATGCAGATCCTGAGATTGATGCAAACGAATTTAAACATCTGAAAAACAACTGACATGTTTTTTTCACGGCCATCTGTCGATGCCATTGCATTTTTAAAGAGTTTTTTTATTTATACGATTATATGGAATATATATAAAAGTTCACTATTAACAGTATGTTCCAAGAATTGCAGAAGAACAGCTCTATTGAAATTATCGGTAAGTACGATAAAATAAAATTGGATATTTTTTCTTTTTATATTTGATTTCACTCGAATAGAGCAATATGTTGTTTTATATTATTATATAGTAACGTATATCTAACATCGAAACCCATTTTCGTGTGAATATCGATAATACTGAGGTATTAAACTTTTTTATATAACATAAATTATCTATTTAAAAATCCTTCACCCTCCATTTGTAAATGCAAAATTCTAAAACGTTTCTACATAAATAATCAAAGAAATTATTTATGACTCTTTCATTAACCTCTTCGTCGTCCGTAACGCGTCTAGCGCGTTCAAGTGAAACTTCTGCAGGGCGGACGTTACGCGCTTCAAGCGTTCTTCTACATTTTAAAACTTTTAAACGTTTAAAATGCTTTGTAAATGTTGAGTTTTTATTTTTGTTTGTTCTAATGCGGTGAAAAATTGAGGATCACTGGGGAGAAATTTTTGCAGACAGGAGAGGACGGTAAAAGGGTTAATAATGCCTAATTTTTTTTCTCCTATATTTGAAATTTGATCAGTTATCCATTCCAACCGAATACAACAACAATGTTTTAGGGGAGTAGCTGTAGAAAATGATACCTTGTATAATTCCAACATTTGAATCCCTTTCCTTTTTCCTAAAGTTTTTTTCTAATTTTAAATATCAAAGCCAATAGAGATTCATGCACTAGGACAATTTAGTACAGACTTAGTTATAGACGCACACTGCCATAAAAATTCTGCATCCTACCATATAAAATATTGCTTCAGTTTAAGTGAAATAAAAAATTATATTTGCATTATTGACCATTTCAACATTTGAATCACATGCGTCTACTAAATGCAAAATGGCTTTGACATTATTTATACATAAACGGCACCATTTCGGCTCAAGTAAAAAAAATGAATCTTTAGTTGTTCTTACTTGAATATCATCTGTTATGCTGAATTATTTAATTAAATTCCGATTAAGTTATGATTATAATTACTGGCAACAGTATTAGATTTACAAGAAATATCGATACCATCTTAAATATAGTGTGATGTTTTTGTACTGCCTGATGTGCCACGAAAATAAAAGAAATAGTTTATACATCTCATAACCTAGCAAACTGTATTACAACTTATTATCATACCTTATTGTGTTATATAATATAACAATTGGCAACCTGTTAAAAAACTTTTTCCAATATTTTATATTAAATAATAATTATTTGCTCCTCAACACCTCTTAGATTCTAATTACAATGGAAATAGATATTATAGATAAGAGCCTAATCGATGTCAAAGAATTCCTTTTTTTTTGCCATATTTTGTAACATTATTTTTGGATGCAGTTAAGATTAGCATGCCTCTTATTTAATTGACGCTCTAACATATTTCTGAGATTTTTTATAGGCATATTATGTCTAAATAATAAAGAAAAAATTGCAACATTCCTAATTTTATGCTCATTTTTTCTTAGAGCCAGAATATAAAGCAAAATGTTGAAGTACGTGACGGTTTTATTTTTCCTTGCCTTTGTTACTGTTGTCTATGCTGATTCTATGGAAAATTTCATCAGTTTGTTCACTGAAGTGGCATGTGAAGACGGATTTTATTCAGCATTTAAGCAAGCTATCAAGGCATGTGGCAAATGTATCAGTCTGACATGCTCAACCAAGCAAGTCGATCCTTTGCAATGCGGAAGTAAGTATTTGTTTGCTATTTGTATTTCGTAAACTATCTTATTGAAAATCGAAAAAACATGATAATTAAATAAAAAAAATTTAAAAAGTCTATATGAAGTTAGAAATTACATAGACAGATATCCTCAGCACTGTAATGATGATGTTGTTGTTTCTTATGGCACTTGCCATGGACAAGCCCGATGTTACGAAGACAGTGATTTAAGCCGGTGGGAGAGCATCTCTTGTTTTTATAGTAGCGCCAACTAGGGCCAAGAGTACGACTTTACTACTCACGCATCACTCATTCGCTTGCACAACCCCTTTTTATAGGAGGGCACATTCAAACATCTCTCACAGATCGAACGACGGAAGAAACACCATACCCCAACCGGGACTCGAACCTAGGACGCCCAGATCACGGGGAAGACGCGCTACCCCCATGCCAGGACGCCGGCCAGCACTGTGATACTTGTTGAAATTGAATCATTATAAGTGAAGCCTCATTTCGCGGATTAGATTCGGTTACTTCACAAATTAAATACCTCTTAAAGTGTAATTCTTTATTAAGAACATACAGAATAAACTCTCCTTAAAAATATAGGTGTTTGTGTAGAGCAGTTTTCAGATAATCAAGTTTTTATTAATAAAGAAAAAGTAAATAATTATTTCAAGAAGACAATACAGTCTTTAAAAGGCAGACACAATTGGATAAAAAAATAATATTGACAAGAGTTTTTTTTTTTTTAGTTTAAAGAATTATTAGGCTATACTACTACAAATTTTATGGTATTGGATAATAAAATTATATATTTAAAAATAAAGCGGAACTGTATAAAAAGGCAGAACTAATTTGTAAATAGTAATTCACAAATGTGGAAATAGCAATATCAAAATGTCAGAAAATTAATATCATATATTTTATGAAATTATCATTTAAAGATGGGTAATTCATTTCTAAATTTATTTACTGTCAAGGCGTTATTTCATCGACATAGTAAATCATATTGCCAGAAAAAAAATCAAAATAATACTATAATGATTGTATTTTCAAATAATAATCGAAATAACTATTATTTGAATTCAGATTCAGGCATAAAATCTGAGTTTAATTCAGAGTGGTTTGGTTTGAAAAAACATGGTCATTAATTTGTAATAGCTCGCTTATATTTGAGCTTTGAATAGGATGATATTTGAGTAGGCACTCCCCCGTATTTTGTCCGCATCTGTGAGAGGTCATTTCACAGTGGATGCTAGATATAACAAATGCCGACCCATATAAACGGTGGACATTTAATGGATTGTCGTTAAGAGTTTTTCCTTATGTTGTTTTTTGTGGCGTATTTTCTAATATATTTATAAAAACATTATGTATTTACAATTTTGCTATTGTCTCTTGTACTTTTAAAATTAATGGTCCAGTATTAATTATGATAGCACTTTCCCTCATTCTTAAGAAAGTAATAAATTTTTAGAAATTTATTTAATTTTCTTTTTTTTTCATTCTTTTGTTTTTAATATATTATAAAGTCTCATAATCAATTTTATAAATTAGTTAATCAATTTTTCTCAATAATTTAAAAGAATTCTCTATTATGAATTCAAAATAAACAAAATTCTTCATAAATCAAAATTTTAGCACATCTTCAAAAAATTGAAATATTGAGATTTAACTTGCATCTTTATAAAAATGTAAAAAATTAAAATCAAAGAGAGAGGACATGAGAAAAAGGAATTGTTTTAATATCAATTGCTTTAATTTCCCCTCAGATTTCTTATATCCTGATAGCTCACCTGGTCTTGCCTTTTTGCAACTTACCTGTAGATTTATTGCGACTTTATTTAATTTGAAATAATGCTAAATATTTAATAATTGCAATTGTATTTATTTTAAAATGTAAATGTTAATTAGATTTAAATTCTCTTTCAACAGTTAGACCTCAATAAAGATCAAGCGATATTACCGATGGAAAGAGGAAAACTTGGATACAACATCACTATTGGAAGAAAACAATATGTCAGTAAAATATCTGTTTTATGTATTTACATGAAAATAAATATTAACGAATCTTATAGTCATTTTCAGTAATCCTTTTCTCATTTAAATGTTTTCCAATAACTGGCGTTCCTTTTAAGAAAAAATAAACATTGCATACCAGTTTTTAAAATTTTTTATACAAATGTTTAGAGGATTAAAGAAAAGGAAAAATGGGCTGCATGCGTTTTTTATTAATGTGTAACATAATAAATTAGAGCATATTTGCTTTTATGTTTTTTTTAATTAAAAAAAATATTCCATACGGCAAGCTGGAAGGAAAAGATTCCTTTTCATCTAAGTTACTATCTGAAAACATTAATTGTTGATGTTAGAAACAGTTAAAATTAGGGTTTGAAAATCACTTTTCAACCTTTAACTTCTAGGATATTACAATTATTGAACAACGTTAAATGCAAAAGTTGTTCGTCTTAATGAGGTGTTAATTTGGATAATTAGATTTATTTTTCTATCTTCAATATTACGAAGATTATAGCGAAATGAAAATTTCAACTTCCCACCATTTACACTCCCTTTGAGCTAGATTGGCCATTTACGAACTTGTGCTAGATTATTATATTTATTATATAATTTTGAACGAAGGGTGGTTTGGTGTTCTAGGGATCATGATCGGCAAAGAACTGGGGAAATTTTCCCGAAGTTTTGTCATGAGAACCATTGCAATAAGTAGTTTTCCTATAGGAATCTATCAAAAATGTTTATTCAATCATATAATGATCTATATTAATTTGCTAACTGTGCTTCTTATATGAATCAAAAAATATTTTTACAGTTAATTAATTACTTGCACATTGAATTAACAAAAACAGGAATTTCAAAAGTAGTCAGTATGAAAAAAATATCTTGATCTCAGCAATAATTCATTATTTCATTAAATTTTTCGAATTCATCAAATTTCATAGTTTGTTATGATTAAGTAGTATGTTAAAATTAATGATTTAAGAAAAGATTCGTCATTTAACACAATGGTGTGTTAGAATTTTTCGATAGATAAATTCATAAAAAGCAATTAAACTTAATAATAGAAAGCGAAATTAAGAGACAATTTTTATTGTATTTAAGTTTATATAATTTGAAGCTTTGTTACAATATTAATTTCACTTTTAGTTTTAATATGAAAACAACTCCCATACTTAAATACATAGCTGAGAAAATGTAAACTTTATAAAATATGTTATACTCAAATTTTGCTAAAACTCTTATAACCTATATCAAACGAAATTATTAATTAGTCACGTGTTATAGGAAGTCTGTTATTTTCCGTTTCTTCCAAAAAGGATTTTAAAATTAGAATTTACATAATATTAAATTATGTAAAAATATGCCCCGAAATTATTTGAACGCAAGTTTTGTTCTTTGAAAATATTTTGTTATTACGACTTAAAAATTTATAAGCATCTTCATATTAGAAACTCCTCCAACTTTAATTATAACGAATCGACAATTTTTATTTAAATAATTACAAAGAGAGGAGCTCTAGTTCAAAGTATCGAAGTATAATAATGTTTTCATCTAATTTCGTTTGTCATTGTATCATTTTTAAGCTTTACCGTTAATTTTATAGCAACTTTAAGGTGTACACAAAAATGTATTTAATATGGACGTTAAGGGATGTAATTTTCAAAATGTGTGTTAGTGGATGTACAGTATGCAATTTTTAAAATTCACAATTATAAATTTTCAGGCTGACAATCTGTGACACTAGGAGAAATTATTTTATACTTTTCAGTACGTTTTAAGAATATGGAATATTAAAAAAATATTTAAATAATTCTTAACTCTGATAATTTATTTTTCTTCTTATTTCATCTCCATATATCATTTCAAGATCCACGGTCGAAGGGAGCAAAATTGTTGAAATCATCCAATTAATTTATTATTTTAGCTTTCTAAGAGTTGATGAAAATAAATATTTATATTAAGTTACGTTTCTTTTTCACTTTAGACGCTTCAAATCATTTCTTCAAGAAACACGAATAAATGAAATGGGATGAAAATCAATTTCTTTCAATGGCAGAAAATTATTGATAACTATCACGTCCTATAAAATATTCAGTTATTTTATGGAAAAAAAGAAATCAAACCCATGATTTTTATAACTTTTTTTCTAGATCTCTTTCACTTATTATACAGATTAATTCGACTTGTCTAAAAACTTATATGCTTTAAACAGAATGCGTTGGCGATACTTTCACAAACATTAGTTAATGTTCGAAATGTAACACATCACTGAAGACAATCGTTTTTACATTCGAACATAAACGTTTTCACATTATCTTGAGAGCTGATCCCAGTCAGCTTAACATCCCGAAAACTTTGAGAAGGAAAAAATATTTCAGAAAATCCAATAGATTTTTTTACATGGTCTTAAATTAAAACGCTATCTAAAAGTCAAAGAATTGTATCAGATAGCTGATCCATTAATTTGAACATAAAACACTGGGTTCAACACCTGACTTTTGGTCTGCTTGTAACATCCATAAAAAGCCTTCTTTATCAATAATTCTGTTTTCGTTTTACAATTATGAAATTGATTGATCTAAAACTGCGTTTAAATTGCATTATAAAATTTTTTTAGAAAATACTGTAATTTTTAGTCGGAATTTTCTTAAGAAAAATATCCCTTATCTTCTTATATATTCCCACTGGCTGTGCGGGACTTCAGACATGGAGATGAGAAGCTTCCATGATGGTGGTTGGTTCTCGCCAGCCTGGTTGGTACAGAAATAATGCGAGTTCAACTACCTCCCTACTTCCTATGGGATAGGTTGTACCGTGGCCGATGATGGCTCTTAGGATAACCGTAGATCGCTCCTTCATTTTCGTGGTTTCCAATCATTCAGATTTATCCGCGTGCATTCGGGATAGTCATATTATATCACTGACTCTCCGACTCGTCTGAAGGCTTACGGATAAATAATACTGAATGACTGAACCGTCGCAACAGCAATACTGGCGGGAACTGTGGTTGATACCTAAGGGCCATCACCGGCCACGGTACAAGCCTTCCCTAAGGAAGCAGTCCCGTCATCGATGGGTGGAGCCATCCCTTCCCTTTTCGTGTACCCTCTAGGGTGACAAGAACCAACCACCATGCTGGAAGCTTCTCATCCTCATTATATTATAGGTGTCTCCCCACGGGGGTTGTGCATACGGGGTTGTCTCATTAGTTGCTTATGTTATTATTGTTTGATACTGCTATATGTTTTTGTCTACTATGCTGATATATTTATTATGTCATACACCCTTTGGACATTGTGATTTTTTTTGTGTTTTTGTATATTACTGCTTTCTATGTGTACTTTTCAACTTAATCTCCTGAACCCAGAATTGGCTTGCTAATTAATTAATTTAAATATTTTATTTTAATTAAATTAGCTATAATGTATATTCATATTTATCGCCCATATTCTGGCGATGACTAAGACTTTTTATAAATAAATAATGCCGGCGTTCTGGCATAGGCGTAGCGCGTCTTCCCCGTGATCTGTGCGCCCTGGGTTAGAGTCCCGGTTTGGGCGTGGTTGTTCTTTCGTTGTTCTATCTGTGAGATGTGTGAATGTGCCCTTCGGTAAAAAGGGGTTGTGCAAGCGAATGAGTGATGCGTGAGTAGCAAAATCGTGCTCTTGGCCCTAGTTGTCGCTACTAAAAAAACAAAAGACGCTCCCCCACCGGCTTAAAATCGCTGTCTTCATAACAGCGGGCTTGTCCATGGCAAGTGTCATAAGAAAGGGCAACATAAATAATGATACAACAAAAACGACGACTCCCCAACGATCTTTAAAGTCTTAAACCCTTTCGGGTAGGCCGGTCATTGTGAGGTAGATCTAGATCATGTAGCAGCTTAATGTTATCCCCTCAGATAAATCGCAACAGATAGATCAAAATTGTCAATTGTGTCACAGAATTTCCACTGCGATACTAGACTGGAAGTTAGTTTTGTAACACATGTAAATAACTTGCCATGGGTTATAAATTCCAAAAAGAACGAAATAAATTATAAACATCTCAGAACATTCGATTCATTTCAGAAAGGGCAATGACGTGAACATAACGTTGGAATCCCTCTGACATTTCAAGTTTTTCTTTGAAAAAGTATGCTATTATGTCACAATGAAATTGGTTCAACGTCATTTAGATTTGATACGTTGGAATGTTTAATGCTCTATGTGTTAGTTAAGATCAAAATGGAATTCAATGCCTGCGAAACATCTGGTATGTCTTCTGCACAACCACCTGTTTGTGTCAAGATATTTTTGAAGAATATCTATCATTCATTCAAATATATATAACATATAAGATCTAACCGTTAGCAGTAATATATTGGGCATCATAAGGAGAACAGTTTTGCTGAGCTATCGAGTAAGTATAGTTGAATATATTTGAATATTTCTAAATATTTCAGTAAGTGATTAATTGTTTTAATGTTATAATAAATATCATCTGCACAAATATCAATTTTTAACTCTTATTGGAAAAATAATCAGATTATATCTATTACATAAAAATTAAATTACAAAGATTCCAATTAATGATATTCCAACTTTTATTCAAAGTACAACATTTGATAGAAAGACATTTACATAAATGGTTAAATGCAAAGCAATGAATTTGTTGAATGTCTTTCTTTACTTTCAAAAATTAATATTTCTTAGAGATATATACTGGACGTCCCAGCTAAAGATTTACAAACTTTTAGAAAAGAAAGCGAATACCTAAACGATCTGTTATCACATAACAATGTTAACGTTTTAAAAATGACAAAAGCATGCGGTAGAATACAAAGGAAGCACAAGAATTGAGCAGACAACAAAATATGCCTTTTATCAATGCGACAAAAACATGCCCTCATCAATATCAAAGATTAAAGATATATAAATAAGAAAGAATTTTTCAGAACCGTGGTCCAGTGGTTGGGATATAGCTCTCATCTTCTGAGAATGGAAGCCCTGATATTCTCTAAGATTCTGCGCGTGATTCGCATGTTCTTTGTAACTGCTGCGATGTATGTAACCTTCTTTCTATTAACGAATGCGTCTTGCACAAATGACTTCAACTGATATAAGAAGAAATAATGAAGGAGGACAGCTCAGGCGATCGACAAGGCCATTGCGTAGAATCACTATACCTGCTTTAATTTCAGTTAAATGTGGTATCTTAAGTATTACAAGGCAAACATCTAAAATAGATGGGGGTCGTATTTTACAAATACTGCGCTATAACAATTTCGATGTCTAGTTATTTGCTGTAGGACTTTATACAGGAAGATCTAATAATCGTCAAACAAAAGGCCAGTGATTTCGGTTTAATGAAATACTCAAAATATAGAAGCTAAAGCACGCACCATAAAGCATCTCAGCGCTACATTGTTTCATGTCGCAATTCTTCATCGCCATGCATATGCGTGTTATGATGATTGAAAATTTCCTCTATCATGTAGAAATACAAACGAAAACTGAAAAAGGATTTATCGAGCACTACTTGTAGTCCCATTCTGCAAAACGCTTGGAATTGACACTCCCGTGCGAGCAAATCCACTGCGTATATTAGGCATATCCACCATAATATTGTCATGTGATTCCAAACAGTCAAAGTATACTAAACTCCTCTTAGATATTTGTAAACCTTTACCCCATTCACTATTTAATTTCTGGTTAGATTGCTGATTATATTTGATGGATGGATTGTTCTGGATCTAACAAATACATTTACTGGAGAGTGGGGGAATAATATTCACTTCAAAATTGAATATTCCTTTTTATCTTTTCTGAAAATTAAACATTTTATTTTAATCATTTTTTCAAATAATAAATAAATTGTTCCTTCTTTTAAATAAATTGCAAAAATTTTATCGCATTGAATTGTACCAAACATAGCTTTAAAAATTTAAGCTATTTATCTCTTTTTATTTTAGGAATTTATTGTGCATCATGAAAGCGTTTGGAGTCATAAAGATTAATTTCTCCTTAATATTTTATTTTTAGTAAAGCAAGGCACGAGTTATTTTTATAAGAATATGTGCTGTTTAATCTAAGATTCACAAACAATTGGAAATAACTGATTTTTTTAGTCGTATTTGGTCACAGGACAAATATCTTGTTTCTGCCATCGTGCATATTGACCATTACTAGAAGGCATTGCTTATTTACATCACAAGTACAACTATGAATATCTTTACTAAATACGATACAGCATGTAAATAAAAATGGAATTTTCATATTATCATAATATTCTTTAAATTGATGTTTTCCTATAAGCGTTATCTAAATTTTAAAGCTAGATTTGATATCCATCTTATTAGTTATAATCAGTAATCTTCTTGTCAGCTTTCAACCTTTTCCCCTTTTGTCAAAACTAAATTATCCTTACAGCGTTGCTCAATCGGCTAATTATGACTTTTTGAATACTGGCTGTACTAATAATAGGCATACGCTATTATTCATTTAAATAAAAGCTTTTATATATGGGTGGGATTTTTTCAACTTTCCGATGAACCATAAAAAAGTCAAGAGTAGAAAACAAAATGACTTTATAACCAAAAATTATATACAATCATGGTTGCTTTTTAACATAATCATCTTGAAAAATTCAAGGATTTGTCATGTCATTGGAGCAACCTTCCTGTCCCTTTGTAGAAGCAAGTTGTTGCGAGGGACAGCAGACCTTGTTTTGAATTTCCTCATAGGGAATTATTTTGGCACCCTACCAATTCTTCAATTCAGGAAAGAAGCGAAAGTCATTTGGCTCCAAACTGCAGTTTTCACGAATATTGGCAAAGCCATAAGACACTCGCAACAGAAGATCTTGTTCAACAAGATGACCAAGTCATTCGAAAGGAGGAGCAAGGAATCACAGACAGCGATTTTCTTTTACCAGCATGTTAAATTTGCTACTTCCCATTTAGGGAAGGTCCTGACATCTTATCAGTTTTTATCTTAAAATAAATTTCAAAGAACTGCCGGACTAATGAAAAGATTCAAAGGAATATTAAAACATATCTCACGTTCATTGGAGGTGACATTTTTCCTATTTGGTCAACTCATATGACAATTGCTTGAATCTTCAAGGCGATTGTGTCGAATTTTTAATAATAAATTCACTTCGTTCTGTGGCTTATTGATGATCCAAAGAAAATGGGAGAAAAACGATAAATTTACAAAAATATTGATGTTGTTAGAAGGTCCTTCTTTAGTATGTATTTATTACAAAGTCAAAAGTCAAAGCATTTTACTGTGCTTCAGCAAAAACCTTTCAAAGTTGATTTTAATAATAGCAAAGAATAATTTAACTATTAAAGTATTCATAAGCATTAACTGATTTGAAAAATGGACTAATGAAAAAATTCGAATCACGTATTGTTTTTAAAGCTTTGAAATATTCTACAAAGTGAATAAATATTTTTATTGAACTGACACCCCACAAGAAGAAAACCCTATTTTTTGTAAGCATACTTCAACACTCGGGAACAATTTTGAAACCCTTGCATTTTTTAGATGTCATTAGTTCTGCCGAACAGATGGCCATTTGAAAAATGACAAAAAAAGTTTAATAAATGAATAATTCGCATTAATTTATGTAATTTCATAAAAAATATATCATCTAGTTTTCTCAGACTTATTTGCCAGTTTATGCGATTGAGCATCTATTAGAGAGATTCTCCAAATGGCGTTTTCGAGCGTCTTTTAAAAAAGATTAGCTCATATAAAGAAAATATTCACACACTCGCTTGCACAACTCCTTTTTACAGATGGGTTCTTTCACACACCTCACAGATGGAACACAGGGTAAAGAACATTCATGAAGAATAAAAGAGCTTGATTAGTTTCTAATGATTTAATGAAAGCAATTTTTAAAAAGTTGTTATTGAATGTCAATATATTTAGAGCTTTCTCAATCAAGCCTTTAATGCAATGAATAATTAATTTCCCCCTTAATTTTTGAATTTTATATTTCATGGACATTTGATATCAAAATACTGATACAATAATTTTCTAATTCTATATAAATCTTTTATTCTAGCCAATAAATAGCATTAAACATGTCAAAATATGTGGCGTTTTTATTTTTGATCGCCATTGCTGATGTTGCCTTTGCTCAGGACTCTATGGAAAATTTCATCTCTTTATTTACCCAAACTGCGTGTGGAAATATACTTTCTTCGGCATTTAATCAAGCGATCAAGGCCTGCGGAAAATGTATTAGTTTGACATGCTCTACAGAACAAGTAAATCCCTTGCAGTGTGGAAGTAAGTATATATTTCCTCTCGATGTTGTTTTCAACTTAATAGATTTAAAGATGGGAATAAACAATTTAATTAAAAATAAATTAGGTAGATTACAAAGTAATAAGGTATTTATTCAGATTTTAAACAGTTTAAATTAACTATATCTCATTGAAACGGAAGTTCTTAACTTCTTTGGCCAAATAGTCACAGAAGTTCTATATGTTTTTTCATTGCATATCTACACTGTAGTCTAGTTATCCATTCGATTTTGGACAATCTCGATGTTTTCTTAGCTGCAACAATATATGTGGCATATTACGCATGTAATCGGCGATCTTTTTCAAATAATGGAATTTCCATTTCGCAATACAAAATGCCATGATCTTTTGTTCCATATTCCCTTTGGAATCTTCCCTTACTGAAACAACGTTGAAGATTTCAAAGACATTATGTTTGTTAGTAGTCGTTTTGACATGCGAGAAGTGAAAAACAAAATCTATTTTCTTTTTATTATTTTACGCTCCATTTGGTGGCTTAAATAGAACAAATAAAGTATGGAAATAAAATTTTAATATCCTTTTCCAATTTACATTTATAAAATTATATAATCTCACAGACTGATGATTATTTTGAAATTACTCTAATCATAACTATTGCGACATTTGATGGTGATGCCGATGCAGTTTAATTCATATCAGCAGACATTTGACAATAACACTTGATAAACACTTGAAAACTATATTATGATATTTCTTATGCAGAATGAGCTTCAAAAAGGCATTAAGATATTTCAACAGAAGTTTTTCTTAGACTTCTATAGTAAGACTCTTTTAGGGATTAAATACGTCGTGTAATGAATTTAATCCAAAAAGCATTTTGAGTCAGTATTCTTTTCATCGATAGCGTCGGAAATTTACGATGTACATGGAAGGGGTCGATTTTTACGATGTACATGGAAGGGATCTGGAAACGACATAAATCCTTGACATTTGATAATATCGATATGATATTAATTAATAAATGTAGGTAAGTAAGTAATTCTGAACTTGAATAAGAAAGCAATGAAAAATTTACAGTATATATATCTCTACATTGAAAATTCTCGATATCGAATTTTTCCCAGGAATCTTCAACTTTCATATATCGAGGCTCTATTGCATAATATATGCACTAGAAATTGAGGTATAAATTTTAAATACAACTATTATTAGTACATCACTAAATTATTACTAATGTGCAAACAGAGTACTTTTTAGAAAGTTCGAAGTATACTTTTTATTCCGATGAAGGAGTATAGTTTATTTCTGATATTCTTAGGCTCAAAAACATTATTTAGTTTACAAAAAAAATTATATTAATTTATATTATATATATATATTTTAATTTGTCGTCTAAGGAATATTAATGATATTAGATTTCTATCCCGACAAATAAAAATTAGATGCACTACGAATAATTTTTTCGTAGATGAAAATCTCGGAACACAATATTAAAATAACTTTACAGTAATATCCTAACATATATTAGTATCACGTACGTAAATTAGTATTAAATAAGTTACATAAGTAATTTCCATAAGTAAAACATTTAAATATATACATTTATTTATAAACATTTAAAGCATTCTTGAAAATGTATAATAATTAGCATTATATATATATATATACGTTTAGCATATATAATTTAACTCTGTTTATAATAAGATAATAATTATTTTTAACTTTTAATTTCTTTCTCAATAGTTAAACCTGAATAGATGATATACATGCCTAAATCCCAAGAATATTCGATTCAAGATTCAAAGCAACAACGATTTGAACTGAAAGAAAAATTGTTTTGAAATATAATTTCGTTTTGGAAGAAATAACAAATTTCTTGTGAATACTTAAATTTTAATGTAGCTTGAATGTATTTACAAGAAAATAAAGAATTTTATTATTGGTTGTCGCATCTATATACAAACACTATACATATAAAGTTTTAGTTCATTCACCAGTCTCGCCTAAATTCGCAATTCTTTTAAAAATAATATACTTCTTATACATTTTTTAAAAATTAAATAAATATCTAATTAAATTTGAAAATGAATAAAATGCTGCGTGCATTATTATTACAGATATTATAAAAGAAACAAATTAAAATATTTTTTACTCTATTTTCAAGTATAAAATAAACATTGTACCATGTTACTCGCATCTTTAAATTAATTCTAAATTAGTCTACCAATTAGTTCTGATACATGGCTTTAAGATAAAATTAATGGTTGGATTATTGAATTAATTAACATAGGAATTTCAATAATAATTCATTTAGTGCATGAAAAATTTCCAAAACTCATTCATTCATTTCAAGGAGACATTATAACTTTTCTAATTAAAAGTTAAGAGACATTCATGATTTTAAAAATTAAAGAAATTTGACATGAAACTTTAACAATATGTGGATTATAATACATTTATAAAACACTGCATATTTACATATAGTATTCTTTTGTTTGCAAATATTGAATTATTAGAAAATATAAAATAATTCATTAAATTTCCTCCTTTTTATCTTCTTATATATTTATATATCTTTAATCATTTAATTAGAATTTTATTTTTAATATGAACCCGATTTTCTATCGTAAATGTTTAATTGAAACATTGCAAATATTAGAAAAATTTCTTATCCATATTTTTGATTAAATAGATAAAAATTAATTTAATTTAACTAACAAGCTTTCCCATTGTCACTCAAATGATCCTAATAAGTCTTTAATTACAAATTACAATACATAAAAATATATTTATAGCATCTAATTTATTACTTTTTAAATGCACCTTTCTCCTTAATTATAATCTCTAAATAATTCTGTCAATAATCTATCAACCCATAGCCTTCGCAATTAAACTTCTTTGTAAAAATAATCTGTAATTATATAAATTTTTAAATCAGCAGATAAGCAACATTCTAAATTACATTTCAGATCGCAAATACTAAAGAAAAGTAATTTTGCTTGAATGAAATGTTTTAGATCTTTATATACAAGTAAACGAGTGCTATGATTTACTTTCATTTAATAATTTTCAAGCCTTTAAATTAATTTCGGAAATATCTATAAAAAAAGCCTGTAATCTCTTAAAATATTTTTTCCCTCAAGAAACACTAAAACTGCATGAATTAAATAATATAAAAATATTCTATAAGTATTTTATTATTTATTATTGGTTAATTCCGTTTTAATTCCTTTTTATTAATGTGTTTTTAAATTAGAAACAAGTCTATTGTGCCATTCAGATTAGCGTCATTTAAAATAACTCTACTTTCTGTTTATCATTACTTTCATAGACTAGTTTTTTAATCGTTTACTAGATTTAAGAATGAATTTTGAAAAAATAATTTATGTATGCTTGTTGCATTTTTTCCATTAGAATATCTTATTTTAATATATTTGATTTCCACCTGCTTTTTATTGTATTTTCTATATGGAAAAATTCATTGAACTCGATTCCCAATAGATAGTAATGACTCAATAATCAATAGATACACATATTAGTATAATATGTATCCAACAAATCGTTTTGAATGAAATCATCAAATTGCCTGCGATCAAATAACGAACAAAACTGGCAATCTGTTTTTCAGATTACTTGCCAATATTTAAGTGCCTTATGCAAAGTAACCAGGATAGCATGTTGATTATTGAATACGCACAGATGGAGCAATTTAGAATAAATATTTCTTTACATTTTATATAGAATTTTGTGAGTTATATTTCCAAATATGAGTATCATATTACATTCTATTACGCAGATTCCATTATATATCCAATTATGAGATCATATTTAGAGATGCTTCAAGGCTGAATTCCAACTAGATATACGTCTCGTCAAATTTTCTCTTAGAAAGGTAAAAGAAAATTGAGGAATTTAATTTCTAATAATTATTTCTTGGATCCATTTGGCTAATAATTAGTGTGCCATCAAACATATATGATCTTCCACATTTTATCGCCTTTCAAAAGCTAATTTAAAATATTGATCATCAGTAGGAATTCTCAGAACTGATACGTTGCACCTTTTTGTCTTTTAATGCTTAGCTATTAACAAAAATTACTACTATTAGTGATTTTCAAGTTTTCAGTCAGAAGGTAAGAAATATTTGCAAATGTTTATCGATTTTGCTTTATTGAATTTATTGATTTTGCTTCATCTGAATCATTAGAATAAGTGATATCAGAATCTATGAATCTATATGTTTCCACGATGGCTTCTGGCTTACACTAATTGTATTCTGCAATAAGACTTCCGCGAATCAAAATTCACCCTCGTGCGAAGTCGACATTGAACTGTACTTGTATTCAGAGGTAAGTATATTTAATCTAGTTGCATAGCAAAACGTACTTTTTTAAATCTCGTGTTTGTTCATCATACGGCTTCTTTTTTTTCATTTAGTTTTTCTAATGTCACATCTTACGATGTTGTAAGTTCAGTTTGTTATTTCTGCAAGTATGCCTTTGAAATTTTTACTAAATTACTGAATCATCCGTTTACATTCCGTTCTTTTTTGTCTGGTATGAATCGAGTTCTTTTGTGTTTTGAAGATTTGATATAAGACGAAATACAACGAGTATACCTTGTAGCATCAATTTGTAAAACAAGATTTTTTTTCTTTCCCATATATTTATTTGCATTGGTATACCTATATGATATTTTTCTTGGCAAGGAAATTTTTTTAAATAATATTCTATATATTCATAAATGCTTTATAAACAGCAGTTTCATATCACAGAAAAACATCTGTTAAATCTGGAATAAGAATCTGAAATTAAAATAGGAATTCTAATTTTACAATAACATTAACTCCGCGAAATTCCGCTGTACGTTATATCGTATGTGTACAGGATGGGTAAAAAGTCCATAAAAACTTAGAGTTTATAAAACCCCAGAAAATTGAGCAGAATAAAAAACATTTTGCAGGTTTAGCGTCAATAAATCACGGGTTTTTTTTAAAGTAAAAAAAATAATTTAAAAAAAAACCGTTTATAGGTGACGTTTTGTACATAAGTTAAAGAAAGAATAAGCATATAACAAAAATAGCTACAAATCATTTATTATAACAGTGTGTGTTCTACATTTAGACGACATTTCCACATTTAGATTCTCACGCTAATGTTTCCATTTCGGCTTTAACTCGCACTGAACGTATCTGCCTTAGACATGGTTGTCCGGACCTTACATGATTCTCCAGCGATCCAGTTTCCTCAAATCGCTGGACAAGCCTTATGAGGCTTGTCACTGTTAAAGACCCTTTTCCAGTCTTCACATTTTTCTGAATTGGAATTTAGGCAGTTCAACAGCCGCTGATTCCTGGTTCATGTAAAACAGCTTCACCAACAAAGCTTTATCTTTTCCATTCAGTATCCCTGTTCACATACATGATGGCTTGCAACTGGTTCTGAATCAAGAGCGTAAGTATTTATAATCGCCTGTCTCATTTGCATACATCCAACTAAGTCATTCATACCAGTGCCATCTGTCGGCTGTTTATTATTTATTTTCTTATCTTAAAAAAATCCCTTGACCTTTCAATGTTAAACCTGCAAACCGCTTTTAATTTTGGTTATTTTTTTCGGGTTTTATGATTTTTTTAAAGTTTTACGTACTTTTTGGCCACCCTGTATTTTAAGACCAATAAAAGGTAATGTAAATATAAATAATTTCATTTCAAATACACAAAATTATGTATTATTTTTTCATCTTCGCTAGTTAACTTGTCACAATAAAATAATATGTTGCAATAGTATATAAATTACAAATCATTAGTGTATTTAATATTATAAAATTAATATTAGTATACCTCTAAAAGTTTGAACTATTTATGCATGAAGATACCTCTGTAATTGAAAATGAAAATATGATACCAGAAATCAGCTTATTTGAACACAGAGTTTTAAATTTCTAAGAAAATATCGTTGTAAATTAGTTATGCATTGTTAGCTATAAAAAAGTAAAGATCAAAAGTATGGAAGTATAATATGTATTAAAAACATATAGATGTTGAAATCACATATAAAGAATCGGTAAAAATACCTTTGTAAATATGTTTAGAATAAAACATAACCAGTTGCATTTTATTAATTTAGAATTGAATGAATGTTTGATTAATTTTGTTATGATATTTTATTGATTCTTTTTCCAAATAAAATATGTTTCAGAATAGCAATTTTAATTTTTTCTAATAGTGTGCTTAAAAATAGAAATTATTTTACTTTTTAGTTCGTTTTTCTTTTCATTCTTAAATTTATAATCCTTTATTAAAGATTTTATGGAATCTTGAAACCATTTTTCTTTAACATACCAGATGGTGTCATCTAGTAATGAGTAATTATTAATTAATCGTAATTAAATCAATAAATCTATTAATTAGTCGATTTAATTACGATTTAAATTCTGAAAATATTAAAATAATGTCTGTTATCAAGAATACACAAATATGGAAGATTTAAAAAGAAAATGAATACAAAACCCATTTTTATAAACACGAAATAAATCACGTTAAACAAAATTATTTAGAAACTAAGTAAAATCTAAAGTGATCTATTCTGAGTATTATATATTATGTTCATAAAAAAATTATTATTATGAGTAATTAGATATTAAATATCAACTTTGAAATAAAGTTTTTTGTTGGAATAAGATTTACTTAATAAATTAATCAATAAGTGTATTGGCTAACTGGACACCAAATGATGACTTGTAATTGAATTTAAAAAGCACAATGAATCAGAAATTAAATAATTTACTTATAGAATAAATTACAAATGCAAGTTTTAAATGTTTCAAATATTTCTGAATATCTGTTATAATTCATCTTATATTTCTTTCATCCATCTTTTTTTAGAAATATTTTCTGTATATACTTTACATTTCTCTTAAACATTCATCAGACATCAAAAGAAATACTTCACTATCAGTAGAAAAAAATCGATATTTATACATTTAGAATTTAACTTTGATTTTAGAAAATATAATCGTAAGATATCTAGCATTTTTTTACTATAGTTTACAACAAAAAAAATTCAAAGGAAAAATTAAATTTTTAATATACAAAACAAAGTAATAGACTACATAATCAGCATAGAAAAGATAAAGAACAGCGGGAGATAAGACTTTAGCGAATAAACTCTGTAGCTCTAGCTCATCATTTAAACAAAGGAGAGGTAGAAACAACCTTTAACCTATTATTGTTATAAGTGGTTAGTTAAACAAAACTCTTAGGGCTCATCTAAAATTTTGAAATAATATTCCCGATCTTTATGTGAACATCAAGGAAAAAATTATTAAAATTTAACTATTAACAAATACTTATTACGAGCCGTAATTTGACTGATGAAGTCAAATTATATTTAATATGAATTCTCTTATGAATTTTAATAACAATTGTTTATTAATTATACTTTTAATTTAACATTGTAATTTTTGATGATTTTATATACAGTTTATGCCACTAAAAACTATGTTATTGTGTAAAACATAAGTAAATCAGAGAAATCGTTCTCTTTTATATGAATCATCTTAATTTTACGATTGCAAATAACTTTTTTTAAATTAAAATGTTTGCAAACGAAATATGTTAAATAAGGAAGAAGATATATTACGTTTTGATTTCATTATATTTCTCTCTATTTAATATAATAAAAAATATTTTTTTGATGGAGAACCGATTTATCAAAATATGCTTTAGTACATGTCACATTAAATTTAATTTCAGAGATTACAACGTATTCGATGAAAATGGAATTTGCAAACCAATCTAGAAAATTGTTTTAAATGCAATGAAAAACTTTTGGTGCATTCAAATCTATTAGTGATTCATATATGGAGGGCAAAAGGTTTATAGAAAACAAAAACACAAATATTTTATCATGATTTCATAGCAGTTTAGTTTCTATGGTATTAGGTAAACAAAATGAAGTTGGATAAAAAAAGATTGATGAAAATGAAAGAGCCCACCTGCACTTAAAGAATCGCTAACTTTTCCACATTAAGAATCATCCTGTCACATTGACCACACAACAACATGGGCTCAATGATATCCACGGAAATGTGAATCTTTGCACATCCAACCTTGGCGAACATCTGGTATCGCTGCATTTCTCCCTGCGAAAATTGTAGCAATTAAAGAGAGTAATAGTAGAAATAGCAAAGATTTTGCTTCGTATCTAGAATATAAAGTTTAAAAAAAGAATAGGCAATTAAATAGAAAATATATCTAAAGTTAGAAATTAAAACGCACTTTACAAAAACAATGTGGAAACAAATTGTATTACTCATAGCAAATGCATAAAATAATAAATTTTTGAATATTTTATTTTACTTCCGAAATGATGGTCGTATGTATTGAGTATTTATTCATATGATATTGCATTAAATTCTCCTGTGATATAAGTGCATTCTGAAATACTCGCTCCCTTTTTTTTATTTCGATTCGATTCAAGTATAGAATTCCTTAATGAGATAACCAGGCCCAAAGGCTACTTATATCTCTAAGACTTCACTTTATAGATGTAATAAATAGGATATAAAAAACTAGATGTAAGAATATCCACAGTTTCATGGCTTCATCCGTAGATTTTAAAACTGTTTAAATAATTCGATTTCTCTATTATTACAAAAATTTGCCATCAAATTACATTTTAATAAAAGCATTTTTGTTTAACAATTGCTTGAAATCTGATAATTAGTGTAACATCAAACAAGCGGAAAATCTTAACGAGGTACGCATTTTCAAATAAACTTTGAAATATTTTGTGTAAAATTCATTTTAGATACTATTTTTTTTATTATTATTCCATAAATCGCATCAATAGATGCATTACTTGGTCCAATTTTCATAGATCGATCAGTCAAAATAAACCCTTCTTTGCAAACATTGATTAGCAGCAAATATTCGTGTTTAATATAAGGAAACGTGGTGCATTAGAAAGTTAATTTTTTATCAAATTTACCAAATAACACTGACAGTAAGATTGAATCACTTCTCGGCTGTACAGACAAACTATATCTCCTCCAATAAACATAAGACGCAAATAAAAGGACATATGTTTCCCAGGCAGTGATATTAATTCTAACAGAATATTCACCTATTTGACATACAATAGCTTTTTCATTTCATTCAGTTTCATTATGTTAAAATGGTGTATAAATAAATCCTTCTAATAAAGACAGATTCACCTGTCAATCATTAAGATTTTGGAGCTGAGGTAATTGTTTCAAAAGTGGTAATTCTTGTGTCAACAATTGTGTTTTTTGAAATTACTTATTCGTACAGTTTAGCTACTAAAGTAACCGTCTCCAAATTTTTATAAATGCGTTTTTTCTACCCTACAAAATTTTTGGTCCATTTCGTCACTTATGTAGCTTGGAAGTACTAAAATAGTTTAAACTCAAATTAAATGGGACCGGTTTAAACTTATGTTTATAAGAATGGTTTAGTATTAGAAAACATCAGCAATAATATAATTAAAGAAAAGAAAATAGAAATCAATAGAAAAATAGAAAATGAAACCAAGTTTGAAAACGAAAATTGAAGCTTTCTTATTTAGAACTAGAAAACAGAAAAATGTATTTTTTGCAGAATCAAAATTCTAATTCAATACATCAAATAAATCAGCAGAAGTGATCTCTCAAAGCTTTTCATACCGATTCTATCTCATGCATACGCGCTGTTCTTATTTACAGTTTCGAATCTACCAAGAAAAAAATATCCGAGTTACACGAGAATTCTATAAAAAAAGAAAAATGTTACAAAATTATCATTAAGCATGCATTTCTTGTGCCTAAAAAATTCTCTATTTCTGTTTAGTTATAAAGATCACTGACAAGTCAACTTTGCGATAGTTGCCTCATTCTGTTTGACTCACCTTTAAAATAATTACCCATTACTTTTTAAAAACCTATTATTAGCGTCATTGCACTACAAACTAGTTCCATCTAATTATAATTCGTGTACCAACCGAGTATGTTAATTCTGTTGGTTTACCAATCCAGATTTTGGGATCCCAATTACCCGAAAACTGTATCCTAGTAAAATTGAATCCTTTCTTTTGGTACGTACAGTTTGATTATTCTTTGTTCAAAATTACTGCAGCGTAACATTAAAATTTTCTCTCAAAAAGGTTGAGAATCATACTTTATAAAATGTTAAATTATGTATTTTTTTAAACTGCAAGAGTGCATTAAATTTTCCCACAATGTTGGAAAAAATCATAGCTTATCGATCAATAAAAAATGAAGCACAAAAATACTCTAAGTATGAGAATTGCTTTTTTTATTAAAAAGTATATTGCGTCGAAGCTCAAATATGGCTTACAGCGACATTTCTACATTAAAAAGTTGATATTTGCAATTAATACATTGATTGAAATAGAAATGTTTGAAGGATGTAAAAAGAAATAGGAATATCTTCAATATTAAAGAAAAATATACATGAAAAAATTGAAATCAGGTAAGAAAACAAATATAGTACAACTCAGGGAATAAGATGAAAGATTTATGAAAAAATTTAATTCCGGGAATAAGATGAAAGATTTAAAAATTAATTTAATTTTTGAAACATAAAACACCATATCTACGAAAGAAATTTAAAGAATTCTCAGTTCATTACTTTATTTAAACAGAACATTTCTACATTTTAATATTCTCTTGATTAAAATTTTAAACTTAATGAAAAGAAATTTAAATGAAAATGCAGATTAATATTAAAAATCGACACTGCCATTCAATGTACTTAAGGAAATGCAATACCTATACTTTATTCATAAAATAACCATTAAACTACAGTTAATTATTTTACCTGTTTGTTAAAGCGCAAGTTATTTTGGCATGAAACTCATTGATTACTATGTTGATCAGATATAGTAATCAAACTGTTCTTTAAAAGCTCAAAGAATTCCTGATAAACTGGCCGGCCGAGCCTGTCAGGCATTTTTCATTGGCGAAAGAAATTTGATTTCTTTTAAAAAATAAACAATTGCGAAAATTTAAACTAATAAAATCAGATAATAGATCTGAAAAATATTATCAGTGGATACAATGAATAATAGTACTAACATGGGGAAAATATTTCAAAAACTATTTAGAGGATATTGGATTTAAAATTGGAAAGAATTTAGACTTAATAAGGATAAATTTCGTAGATTATATGAGATTGTAGAACTAAGCAATATTTATAAGTATTACTAGT
>JAPMOR010068990.1:284621-311872 GCA_026543865.1 Argiope aurantia | reverse complement strand
AAAATCAAGCGAAAAATGTGTCGTACTAATGTATAAATTATTAAAATCCTATTTAATTATCGAAATTTAAAGAAAAATAAGCTGTACATTTAATTAATATTAAATGAAAATACAAATATTAATGACATTTATAAAATCAGGAAAAACTTTATCAAAACAAATTTTAAGAAACAATTCAGAAATTAATTTATCACTATATTGTTCGTTTAATGGGCAAAAAGTAAATTTTTCTTATATGTTCTAATATATAATACTCTGGTTCATTACATAGAAGTCTAAAGAACGAAATAAAGAGACTGGACAATCAGGCTAGCTAACGAAGTAGAGCAGATTTATAATAATAACAGATATCTGCTTTAGTTTCAGTTGGAGCTTTACGCACTGATAATGACAGAAATATCACCTACCAGAGAATCAATGTGCCAGCTGGATTCTGAGTGAAAATTGAATTACTTTAACGAATTGATTCACAAAGAACGCGGAAGAAAGATTTAATTACTTTCTTTTCTATCTGCCAAAGGGAAATATATGTGCAGTAATTAAAAAAAGTTTTTAAGGCATTTTAACATCGGAAATATGAAGACGAAATCATAAATTTAACAAAAATATTTTTTCTGATTTTAGAAATTTTAATTCAAAATTGTTTTAAAATTAAATTCTTTTAAAATAATTTTTAGTTATAAGTCAATTTTAGTCATTAAAATTTTAAATTAATAATAAACTGTGAATGGTGAAATTGCAAAATTTCAACGAGAAAAGAATATTGGCACCGGAAAATCTACAAAATTATGTAACAAAATTGTAGAATCGAATTTAGTATTTTAGAATAATTCCAGTTGTAAAGAATTGCTCAGCTTAATAGCATTTTTAACTCTGGCTATTCATTTATTACTCCCCCTTTTCAAGATTCACACATTTTCTTCTGAAACATAATCATAGATTTTAAAAACAGAAAATCAATCAATGATTTTCAATATTTTTTATGCAAATAATGTGAACTTTATTTTCTCAACAACTTTTATTTTGAGTTTAGTTATTGGCAATAAATTTTGTAGAAAGAAAATTGTGTGGAAATAATTTTTGATCTACCTATATATTATTAAATTCCTGACTGAATTAAATTAAGTATTTTTCTTTGCACGTACGTTCTACGCATGCGAACAGGTGGTTATCGAAATAATGGAAACCTCTTAGATTTATAAAAAGAATATCTTTTTATTAGTATGGTGTAGGACCACCTATGGCATGTAATACATCTTGGATTTTCCTAGGAATCGAATTCATACAAATGTTGAATAATATTTAGAGAATATTGTACTATTTTTCCTGGAGATATTGTTAAAGTTCTGCGAGAGATGCCGGTGGAGGATATCGATTCCATATTGAACGCTCTAAAATAGATCATAACGTTTCAATTATACTGAGATCTGGTGACATTGTGCGCCAAGGCAGATGTTTAATTTCATCCTCGTGTTCATCTAACCATGATTGGACAAGTCTCGCTACATGGATAGATGCCTTATCATCCTGGAAAATTCCATCTCTTGCATTAAACAAAGTTTGCATCATAAGGTGGACCTGGTCAGTTAAAATTTCTCTATACTTCTCCCCAGTGATCCTTCCTTTCAGGGTTACGATTGGCCCAGCAGAAAATCACGCCATGGCTGTCAATATCATGACAGATCCACTTCTATACTTGGCAGTTGGGAGGAGACAATCACGATTATTCGTTTGTGCATATGTCCTCCACACGTGCTTCCGTCCTGTTGTAGAGAAAAGTGTAAACACGATTCATCAGATAATATTACTTTCTTCCACTTATCAATCGACCAGGTTTTGTGAGTGTGACACCACTGTAAACGGCGTTTACCATTAACATCTGTGACAAGTGGCTTGGGAATTCTGTTCTGCCATAAATGTTCTGTTTATGAAGGTGCCTTCTAACGTAATCACTGACATTGGAGAATCCAGATGGGTATTGAGCTCTGCAACCACTTTTGCTGCAGTTGTTTGCTTTTTAGACAATACAGTCCACTTCAATACCCATCGATCTCTTTCACTGAGCTTCTCTTTCCGCCCACTATTTTGCTTTGTTGAGCTTATCTGGCCGAGCTGTTCGTATGCTGTCATGACTTTAGACACCATACTTCTAGAAACGCCAAAAAGTAGGGATGTTTCGGTCCCATTTTCTCCAGCTAAATGGGCTCTTACAATTTGGCATCTTTGAAAATCTGAGAGGTCCGACATTTTACGCTTTTGGAAAAAAAATCCAAGAACTACAGAATTTCAATAAAGCTAACACAAACTACCAGAATATATAAATTGCTATTTATAAAAAAACTGGTGGCTATTATTATTTTTAAAACTTATGAATCGCATCCAAATATATCACTTTTATTCACAGATGTTTCCATTATTTTGATAACAACCTGTAACTGTTCAATGCAGATATTTTTTTTATTTGTCTCTTGACGAAATTGCTAAACATAATGTTTTTTGGTGATTTTTGGGTTGATTGCATCAACATATACGCCATGAAAATATGGAAGTATTTTGAGCAATCTGTTTCAGTGGGGTGATCAAAAAAGATCGATTCTTCATGAATGAATGCTCTGTGGAAAATCTGCAGAACATATTTGCTCCACATTCTCGAAGTTGGAGAAATTGATCTAGTATTGTGTGAAAGAAAGACCCATCAATATTTCTCATGACTTATTATTTAAAGTTTAGATTGATTAATTTGATTTGATTTATTATTTGAAGTTTGATTAAGTTAGATTATTATAGATTTATTTTGAACATACAGCAACATCATCTAATTGATTTGTTTATTACACATACAAAAGAAAATAAATCGATTTAAATTCTCTACATTAATTCTGCAGATATGAAAATGATAAAAGTTGATGTAATAAATCAACAGGTTTTTATAATACTCTTTTCCTTAACTGATATAAAAGTGTCATTCATTACTTTTGTTTTAAATGTTTTTTGTTTTTGTTTTAAACGTTGTTGAGTGGTTTTACAAAGAACCAAATAAAAAAGCAATGATTTATTGTTATATTCCTGAGTTCTGATTTTTATCCTGATAAATTCATTTTTAAATTAGATGATGCAACTTTTTTTTTACTGTGGCAATTATTAATCTCCAATTTTTTCTATAAATGCTCAAATATTGCATGAAAGAATTTCTTATGTGCGTAAGTTTTTAATATATTTCAGTTGATGCACATGTAGCGCTATGATTTATTTTATGATTCCTTTTGTGGTCTTAAAGGAACGACAACTAAAAAAGAATATCACATCCCATTACATAATAATATAACGTGCATTTACGTTTGTTATAATTCTACTTTAAATAAATTATAGCGTCTTGGTTAGAAAGATATAAAATCCTATACAACATGATTATAAAGTAATAATTGTAATATAAAATTCAATACTGTTTGTTGCATAATGAAACATGAACTTCTTCATTTTATATAAAATATATGATGACCAAATTTGAATTTAATTCAATTATATAAAGAGTGTAAGGTAAAAAAATAAAGCTTTAACCTTTATTCATTTTGGTATTGAATGATATTATTCGTATCAGAAACTACAGGAATTTTTTTTTCTTTTTGAATAAAATCTATTTTTATTTCGACAGTTAATAATTTGCTTTTTTCTAGCTATTTTGAGTTCCTAACAACTTATCACAATTTTCACAGCGTCATTTATCTTTTTCTAAAATAACCTTTTACCTTCTCATATTATTTTGTGATATTCGCATTTTTTTATATTTAATCTTTCAGTTTGTTAGTGCGACCTATAACTTAGGACTATGCAGTTGTTTGAAAAAGCTTTATAGTTATATAAACTCTAAATTGACAGATTGAATTCAGTTCTGGAATTTAGTAAAGTTTACAATTGAATAGTTTATGTGCCCTAAATCTTATTTTATTGAATAAAAATGTATTTTGATAAATAAAATGTTTTCTAATTTGTATCAAAGCAGTCATCAAGAAATGCTCAAATGCGTTAATTCTCAAATGCGTTAATGCTCAAATGCGTTCTAGAAACATAAAAAACAGTAATAATTTAAATTTAAGAAGTATTCATAAAATATCAGATGATTATTTATGAATTTAATTGATTCATTTCAACAAATTTACAATAGATAAATTGCAATGAAAATCAGTATTAAAGGTATGAAATATTCATAAAAATTTATATTGTAATCCATGTATATGGATGGTCATTATATGCCTTTGTCAAATTAAAATACTTCTGTTATGCCATATTTATTTCTGTTTTTAAATGTAACTTCTGTCGGATTAAGTTGCCTCCGAGATAAACCTACCAGTATGAATTGCTTTGTACTACTACTTGTATCGTCAACGTAAGTCTTCTTCCTTAAGCAAATCTCTTAGGTCGTATAAATGAATAGGTTTCCATTTTTAAAGAATGTTTCTATGTAGCTTAGTTAAGGTTTTACTTTGCAAAAAGTATTTTTACCTGTCTGATATTTAGCATCTATATTTCGGTACCTATTTATTTGAGAAATAATAAAAGATGATTCGATAATTAATTGGAATTTTGGAGAATTTTACTATTATGTTTTTGAACTTATGCAGAATTTTTCTTTATATTGCATTGAAGTATGTCGAGTTTACTTTGAAAGTTTCACAATTTTCCAAATTATATTTCATTGATGAATTAGAAAACTGGATTTTTAATTCAAACATTCTGAATTCTAGTAGTTGCGGCTAAATGAAATCACTTCTGGAATTAAGGATTTTGATGACAACCTGTTGTTAATATTAACATAATTGGGTAAAATCAATTATATTTTTATCATATCGAAGGAAAAAAATAAAAGCATTTACGACATAATTAGCTATAATTTATTTTTAATCAAATAACAATTAAGAATTTATTAATTGTTGATTATTAACAGTTATTCCTTAACAGTTTATTCATATATATTGTCCATACTTATATCAATGTTTTTTTTATTTGTTTTAAGATATCTGCGTTTCAAAATTTCAAAAGCTTGAAACATTTTGTATTCATTACAGCATTGTATTCAACACATTCATTCCTTCAAAATCATTAATATTTATTGCTTGGTTTTGCTCTCAAATTTAACGATTTTTTTTTCTAAATTTTTCAAAGTAAAAGCTGTGAACTTTTCATCTGCATCTCAAAGTTTTGTCGACTCATTTTAGATAAATTTAACCCTTCAACACACGCAACCATTTTTGTAAACATTAGCACACGCGCAGCATCATTTTGACCACAAATTTTCAAACACTCACTACTTATTTTATTGCTTGTATGAACATAAAGTATGGTCTGAGTATATGAATATTTTTCCATGCAAATTTGTTCTGATTTAAGATACAAATGCATTTTTTAAATAAAAACAAAACAAAACTGATTCGGCGTCTTTTTACCATACCTTTTATGTATTCGCTTTTTTTTCACACACACATTTGAAATTTTTTGAATAAGACGCTTAAACATACAACCTTGAAAATTTAGAAATTTGTATTTCATTTTTTTATACATATAAAAAATATTTTTCATTCCTCATTCAGAATAAAAATAATTTTAATTTTATTCATATAATACGAGAATGCTTTTCATGTAACTATTTTCTACCTATTCATCAACAGAAAACACTCGATAAAATTTTCTAGAGTATTCAGAATCTGCGTTTTGTTCAGATTTTGTATCATGAACACTTTCCAAAATTTCTTCAATTAGTGAAAATAGGAGATATCGTCATTTAGTCTAACAGTAGAAACATTTACAAACAGATTTCTGAATCTTCGTTATCTACGTTCGCTAGTATGCTAGCACACGCAGGACTCAATTTGATCCCAGTCCTACTGCAAAAAAATGAGAGACATTGTTTTATTGATATCTCCGTTTCTAACTCCCTTCTTTTGAGTCGCACCCCCCCCCCATCCATAAAAAAGAAAGGAGCACGTGTGTGCAAAACGACCCTTGTGTGTGCCAACGGGTTAAGTTCCTGTTCAGAATTTCAATTTTTACTTCGACACTCAAATCTTCTTTTTTATCTATTTTGCTTTTGCAATTTAATTACAGGTATAAGAGTTTATCATTATAGTACTTGAACGAAAGTTTGACAGCTTAATTGCCCTTTTAAATCAATCCCGATACACTAATCCAGATAAACGAACATGAATCCCATTCTATCAGAAAATTTACTATTGGATATTTTCTTGCAAGTCGGGAGAGAAATTTCATGAATGTCAATCTAACGACTGATTAAAAATCAAGTACTGGTTTAATTTTTTACTTTAAAACTGATAACATTAAACAATGTAGTGGACGCAATAAACGAATATTTTTCTGTACATTTCAATACGTCAGTAGTGAACCAGAGGATTTCGATAATATAAAGCGATCACATTAAGCAGCGCACACTGTACATATTTTTACTAATGCACAAATCAAACTTCAATTGATTGCAATGAAAGTTCCCGCAGTAAATTAATACATATTAAAAGGAAATACTGGATATATACATTATGATTGTATAGGAATATTTTTCTTATGTTCAATGAATTCTTACACATTTGCAAGTAAATAAAATACAAAGCTGAATTTTACCAATATGTGAGTTTAATATTATATAATAGTTAATATATAAAAATTGTCGAGTTATAATTATAAGATAACTAAAATACTTCTAAGCAATTTTAAAATTAAATAAAGGCCTCTCTATGTTAACTTTAATCTGGCATGAATGCTTTTATAATTTGATAATTTTTTTCTCCCATCCAAATACAAAATCTAATAATAATTCTTATTTTTATGATCATTTCTGCTAAATTTCACATATAATACTCGTTATTAAACTCGTAAGTAGCGCCAATTGCTTTCTAAACGTTAGCTATGAAATAATGAACACTTTATTTAAATGGATTCCCTGTGATGGTAGATAATTATATTAAAAACATTCTGGGGATAAAACTATTTATTTAATTCAAAATATAAATCTTTATTTCACTTTTCCCATTAAATTTTCAATTTTGAGGAATATTTCTTATGCAATAAATTTCCATTTATTCATTCTTCACACATCACGGTGAATAGTTGGTGATTATGATATACCTGTTAAAAGAAGAAAAAATTATTATCAATAAAAATAAGTCTGTATTCTTGTAGATAAAAATTTTAACTTACTAAAATCTAGAAATGGTATAATGTTTAAGAGACCCATAGTATTTGAAATCAAAAAGAAATATTGTAGCAACTACAATTTAATTGGCAGCAAGCATAAGGAAGTAGACACTACAGAAATAAAAAAGAAGTATAAAGACTTTTGTAGCTGCCTGCAATACGCCAAATTAAAACATATAAAAAAGAATTTTGCATACATTCTGGATTACATGTATCATATTTGATATATGCAATCCAGTAAAGCATTTTCTGACGAATATTAATCCGTACGAAGTAAGAGATTTTCATTTCCCATAAAAACATGCATCTTCCCTGTAATCAAGCAGGAATACCCTTCATAAATTAAGAAAGATTATTTACGGTATTTCAGAATTTGATAGGACCTCTTCAGTTAGCACTCAAGGATAACCAATTTTCAATTCATAATATTGCTGCCCTTATCAGCATTTTGCATTTAATATTAATTTTAAAAAATTCCGGAAGTTAATATCTAATATAATTGCTCAAGTAAAGTTATTATATCACATAAATATGTTTAACTATTTATTTATTTCGGGGAATGCTTAGTTTTGTGGAAAGAAGAATTGCACATTAATATGTTTATCTTAAAATGATGCTCACAAATGCATTTAAAATATTTTTCGCAACTTTAGAATAAGTATATTAGTTATGTTTTATTATTAGGACATCATTCAGAAAAGATTAACATTTAGAATAACTTTACTTTCTGTTTAATCTCTTTGCAATTGTTTGCAAACAGAAATAGAATTTGAGAAGGAAAATCAGAAGACCTGCTTATATTAAAAAGGAACTAATCTGCACAAAAAGGAACGCTATCTTTCTCCACATTAAGCATCATTCTAACACACTAGTTACACAACAATACGGGTTCATCGATGTCTGTGGATATTTGTCTTAGCACAGCTCATTATTGGCTAACATCCGGAAAACTATGGATTTCTCCTGCATGAGCAGTATAGAGTAAAGTAGCAGAAATATGAAGTACATCACCATTTTCTTCTGCACGAGGAAATAAAGAAGCAAAAAAGAAAATATTTGACAAAAAATTAATTTAAATTATTGATTTTTCTAAAATTTTAACAATCCTTATTAGAAAGCAAATCACTCTTCTCGAATTATGAAATATTCTGAAAAAAGTGTTATATTGCTATCGAATAAATTATTGTAGACATAATTGCCAAAGCAGATAAATAATTCTCCAGTTTGCAAACTGGAAAATGAAAAAAAAAATGTTATAATCATTGGAGGAAATGTGATAAACTTTAAACTGAAAAATGTATAATGCCAATGGTTTACGGATCTAAAGGATGTGTTCTTGTACTATAGGATGAATGTAATACTATTTTTAATTATATGAAATAAAAAATTTTCATGACAAAAGAATTGATAAAAAAATGTTGAAAATGCAAGATCAAGACATATTTGTCTGTACATATACAAAATATAAACTCAGGCTTTTAGAAACAAACCCAGAAATTATTTTTATGAGAGTACAAATAAAATATTAGATATAACAAAATATTAATACAATGAAATTTTTATAAAGTACTTAGCAATTTTGTTTTCCTATATATATATATATATATATATATATATAGGAAAACAAAATTGCTAAGTACTTTATAAAAATTTCATTGTATTAATATTTTGTTATATCTAATATTTTATTTGTACTCTCATAAAAATAATTTCTGGGTTTGTTTCTAAAAGCCTGAGTTTATATTTTGTATATGTACAGACAAATATTCTTACTTAAACTCATTATACATTTTACATTCATAAGGTCTTCCTCACTCAGTTTACTTATAATGAATCATAAGATTAAAAGGCCGAAAAAAAATTAAAACTTTAATATCTGCTATCACTAATTTTGTTTTGAATAATTTCAATTTCACACTTTCCATTAGAGATATCAATTTTTAGGCATACCTTTCAGCTAAGTTGATCTTTTGCAATTAATAAATGACATACACATGAATAAAATTTAATTTACGCAAGTTTAAACAATAATGGAATCTTTTCCAGTTATTGTTAGAGTCGTCGCAATTATATGCTAGGAGAGGAATTTCCTCTTCAGATTAATCCCATTTGTTTTAAAAGGGAAAAAAAGAAAGTTCATCATTTCAGATATATTTTTATCTGGCTTATCAGAAATCGCTGAATTTATGTTTATTGTTCTATATGTTCAGTTATATCGAAATTGTTCCCATAAATGCAAGGGATTCTTAAAACAACAGATGTTCTTCCAGCAGTGGTCTTCATGCCATCAGATTTTTTCCGAACTGTTGAACTCTTCCACCTGCAGTATTATTTTCAGTTTGATTCTGCTCAAATCATCTGCAAATCAATCTTCTGAAAGATGGAAAGATTCTCATGTCAATTTTCTGAATGATCGGAAGATACACGTGCCACTCGTGGTATCAAGTTCCTTGTACTGATGTGACAATTTGAAAGCTCTTTGACAAGCATATCATAAAAACATAAAATTCTTAAATTTTGAAAAGCGAATTTAAGTTTTTTTAAAAATAATTAGCACAGTAATCATTAAAAATACCCCAAAAATGCTTCTTTATTTAATTTATTAATTTTATTTATTTTTCTTTTCGGATTTTTATTATTCTATTCCTTTCATTATGATAAATATTAATATTTTACTAAGTAATCTAAGCAAGTAATGGCAGTATACTAAGTATAGATAAATAAAAAGATTTTTTTTACTATGCAGTTTCATAAATCATACAAATTGGCCCTTGCTTTTGTTTAAAAATTTGTGTAAAGTAGCTCAAGTTTTATTTTCTATGTAAAATTCAATGTTTTCAAAATTTTCCAGACAATCTAGGATTTGCTGGCATTCTGTGACGCTTATGTTTTATTTTGTTGTTCCAAAATTTTTGAATCAGTTAATAAATTTATTTGAAAATCTTTTGGCTTTAATCTAATACGAAAGAAATGGAGATTACTTAAAAAAATTTCTATAGTTCTTCTGGATTTCATTATTTATACAGCAAGTAAAGAAAGGAAATTCATTTGTCTTCGAAGCTAAAAGAATGGAAATTAGTTCATAAATAAAGATAATTTTTAATCGAAGGATTTGAAATATTTTATAAATTCCTTATTCCCATACACATTTTATAATTCATGTCTATTTCCTTTTCGTAATTAGAGAAGCTATTACTAATTATTATGCTTTTCTATTATTGTGCTTTCACTATACTGTTTATTTCAATACATTATTTTTTCTGCACTGTTTGATCTTTTATTTTCTGCATAACACGTTCTTAGAATGGAAAGCAGCAGTTTTCAGTGTAACCATTCATTTTAAGAAGTCTTTCACTATTATTATTTCTCACTTATGAAAACAATTCAAGACTAAAATGTTTATGTTTCGTATCTTTTCTACCATGTGAAATTTTCTCAAATGTTGGCTAAGATAGAAGTAGGATGATGATACAAATGTGTCCATAATAAAACAAACAAAAATCAGGATTTTCGCAATCTCGCAAACACATGAAGCTATTTGAAAATTTATATAAAAATAATAAGCTTCTAAAATCATTTTTTTTTTCAAATGCATATTGAATCTTTTTTTCTAACAATTTCAATAATTTTAATCATAAAATAAATGTTTATTATAATAAAGTAGTTCTAATGAGACAACATAGTTACTCTTAAGAGTTTTACCTTAAGAGTAACTATGGTGAACTATTAACTACCTTAAGTGTAACAATTGCTAGTGGGATTGTCAAGTAAGTGGGATATCAATCAAATGCACGGTTATAGAGTTATATAGAGTTAGTAAGAACAGGCACTCTAAGTACATGAATTCTAAGTCTAGAAATTGCACAACAATTGCTTGCAAGCTTAGTGAAATGCTTTTTTTTCTGCTCAAAATATATAAAAATTAGACATCAATTTATCTTAAAACCTTTTTACATTCCAGATTCAATTCATTCCCTATTTGGAAAAATGCACCATTTAAACATCATTGCTATCGCAAGTTGCGGATTTTATAGCATATCGTATGACAAAACTAAAAAAAGTAAAACTGCATAGTGTCATATTCCCTATATCGAAACATTGGAAGCACTTGGAGTACCTGCTCGTTAAGATAATCTTAAAAGAAAAATTCAATATAATTAGATCTGAGATACAATGTTATCAGAAGGCACTGCAGGTTACCACTTTAGATGACAACTATTTTCTCAGATGTTTCTACCAAGCGTTTTTTACTTTATTAGAATAAGCGAAGAGATGTCATTTTGTTGAAATAAAAAATTTTGTTGAAATAAATAAATTATAGTTTTATCCATAAGATTTTCTATACGACAGATATTTGTCTAACTTGTAGAATTGCGCAAGTCGAGCTGTCATTATCTTTTCCTTATGAAAAAACATAGTTGTACCTTATAAAAATACCCTGCACCTAACCTTATCATAAGTACCTTACCTTATAGATACCTTGAAAAATAAGAATTTAAATTAGAATTGCACACTAAACATGTATATAGATTATCGTATCTAATGATCAACAAATGAAACGAGTAATTTTCCGATGTTTAGTAACGGTTATACAAAGGTTTTAAGCAATGTTTCGGTTAATCTACATTTCTTTCAATTGAAAAATGTCTGAAATGATAGAGCTTTATTCATGAAAAAAATATGTAATCAATACGACGGCAAACATCCTTTGGCATCAGTTTCAGCAATGTTTTTGGACGATTCGAATGAGATCCAAGGGCCAGATATCCAGCCTTTTAATAAAACATCCCAACACTAATACTTCTAGAACTATTCTAGAGGATTTTTAAAGATATATGATGGTATTCCATGGATGAAGTGTTAATAAACTTCATAAAAATTCCTGTTCGCTTATACGAATTTTTAAAAAAATGAGTACATATATAGTTGAATTCCTGTTTTATTTCCAATGTTTCTTCTTAAAACAAAATGGGTATACCAAACATTATACAATGCAAATTTCTTGACACTGAATCAATCAAAGTAACAACAATATTCCTTCTGACAAAAAGACGCTTAAACCATAAGAGTAAGATTTTAAATCAGTTTGAAATATATACATTACAACTACCAATCCATAGATATAGAGAGAGATGATTCATTCAAAAGAGGAATATGAAAAAATATTTTTTTTAATTCGTAAGAATTTATTTAAAACTACTTTAATCCATAAGGAAAGAGTTGGAACGTTAAACTTGAGATTTTTTTTTCAAAATATATAAGATATTATCAGGTTGAGGTCTATCGATACTGATATGTAAAACAGAAGATATCTGCGTTTTATTTCTTCTATATTTTAGACATCGGATGGATTTAGAAAATATTTGATACATTTTTAAAAACCATGACTTGCATTTAAAGCAAGTTACTACAAGAAATTTTACAACTGCTGTAAATCCGGTATTACCAAAGAAATAAATAATAGTTTTCATCATTAAATTTGAAAACTATTCACAATTGAATGATTTTAAGCATCAAAACATATTGATCTATAAGGTGTAAAAGAATTCATTCGATAATAGCCGGTATGCATATTAATTTCGCATCACAAACTTTGCAAAAGTACAGTAATAAGTGAAAAGTGCAAAGCTGATATAATATTGAAATTTCTTTTTAATAATAGCATGCAAGTTAAAAAGAATAAGAAACAAAACAGTCATTTGTGAAATTTTTTATATTTTAATTACTGTTTTTTATTTATTTGTTCCATAATACATTTCGTAATTTTCTAAAAGAACCAGAAATTTGATTATTTTGAATGGTTTTTCTCTGAATTTTATTAACATAGTTTTTTAAACTCCTTTTCCTAATATTTTCAAAAGAAAATAAACCGAGGATTGAATCTTTCCGAAATTTTTAAAGCATTCATCGATTAAAGGCCAAAACTTGTAATTATTTTTTATTATTTTAGAAATAAATACATTTTTAATGAATAGTGGAATTTTCTTTCAAAATTAATTCAATAAAATCTCGTGGAAAAGTATCTTGCCAATTATGTTACTTTTTCCTTCTAAACTTACTTTATGACTAAATAAAAAAAAGGATCTATATATTGAAATTAATTTTGATCGGGGTGCAATTAAATTTTGGTAATTAAAAAATTATTGTTATTTCTAGTCACGTCAACAGATACATAAATAAATGTTTTTAATATTTTCTCTCAACTCAGTGTATACGCAGAAATATTGATATTTTCATCTGATTGCCAAAATAATTTTTATAATGTAATTTTAGCATAGTTTTAAAGAATGCTGAACAAAAATAATTGTTAATGAATTCTTAAATTGACCGTACTTCTTTCTTTAAGACATTCAAAGCGTATTAATGCAGAGAAATCGTCAGTTACATATAAATGAAAGAAATATTTCTTTAAGTTTTGAAAGATCAAAATATTGATAGAAGGTTTAGTGTCTTTTATATAAAGACACGTTTATATAAAGACACGTTATTGTTTCGAAATTGATTGATAAACAAGTTCTGTTTTCCTTTCATTTCATTCAGTAAGTGTCAGAAAAAGCAGAATAGTTCCATTTGACATCTGCTAAGCGACAAGAGAAACGTCGCATAGCATCTGCTTTTTTACTCATCTTCCATATATAGACATCACTACTCGTTACAAATTCAGAGAGTAAGAGCATCAAAGTTCAACAACTCTCAGGTAAGTTCGAACGGCTATTGATACTTCAGAATTTTCTTTATAATTAATTTTAAATTTATTGAGGAATGTGGAAATTGCTAAATTTGAATTCATTTGCAAGATAATTACACATCTATGTCTTCAAAAAGGAAGATTTGTAAAAATAGAAATTTTAAGTTAGATATTAAGTATTTTTGGTGAAGTTTACAGTCTTTGTAAGTGTTATATTAAAAAAATTACATCATGTATTTGTTGTCGAGCTTTAAATTTTTTTCTTATTTGTATTCCGAAGAGGAATTTCTATTCCCCATCTTGTAACATTTCTGTGAAAAATAATTTCTATCTTTATCAAAAATCATTTGGAATTCTATATTATTCTTTAAGAATATTCTTTAGTGTTCATGCTTTTCTCATACCTTTTCTATAAATGATTTGATACTCTTATTACTTATATTAAATGTTTCATGCATCAAAAGAATTCTTTTATGTCCACAGACAATTGTTTTAATTTTTAATGAATTGTCACGAAAAAAATCAAATACTCATGAATTCCTATTGGAGACTAATTTGAAAGGAAAATTTGCTTAAACTGAATAATTAAGTTATTAGTGTCTATTCATTAGTTAGTGTATGTATACAGAATCATTATGTATATATAGATTGATTGTTATATCAATATATTGATTATGTATAAAAATGTAATATACTGATATTAATTTAAAAGCACTTCTTGATTACTAAATCGATTCTATTGATCAATTAAAAGGCCTATATATATATATATATATATATATATATATATATAATACTAAATATATATATATACATATATATATATATATATATATATATATATATATACCTAAAACGGTTATACCTAAAACGGTTTATCCCATTCATGATTTTTCCTATTAGTAAGTTGAGTTGTCTTAATATGGTTTTATATTCTTCAAACCCAAATAACTAAATTGGTATTGATTTGTTATCCAAAGCAAATATTTGACTAACATATAGTTATGTGAAGCGAAACGAAAGGAACACTTGCAAAATATTTGTAGTTATTTAGGGAAAAAATGAAATATCTTTCCTCCTGTGTTAGGTATTTGAATGAAAGTAATGCAGTCAATGATTTAATGTGGTCATTAGTTGGTTTAAGTATTAATTAAGCCTTATGAGAAAGGGTTCTACTATGTTGAAAAGAAAACAAAGAAATGCTACAGCAGCGAGCTCAAATGAATTGGTCCAATAAATTTTAATGAAGAAATCTTTCCTTCCAAAGCAGTATATTTTCGTAAATTTATCCTTCTTTCATGCAGTTATTGAATTGAAAAAATATAACGCATTATTGAATCTGATAATTTGAAATTTCTCAAATCATTTACTTACAGCTCTTACTTGAATCAAAAGAGATTTCATTAACCCAATTGTAGAGAAGAGCTAATATTTATAGTATCCGAATGTGATATTTTTTTATTCAAATTCTTATTCTGCCCAATATCATGTATATTTAGCAATGATTTCAAACTTTCTGACCATTTGAATTTTTAATGTCATTTGGTAACGTTTTAATTTTTTTAACTTCCTTATTTAAAAGAGAATTATTTTGAACAGAATAAAATAGCAGCAAGGTTATGTATTTTTTATTAGTTGTATTTTGCTTCCTGAAAATAAAGCTTAATAAAGATGGATATAATGAACAAAATAAGAAAATGGTTGCTTATCTCATTTTTTTTTGTTTCTTTAGTATTATTATGTTTTTAATTTTAAGAAGATATTATGAGTCTTTATAATTATTTCCATAGCTATAAAGTCATATAATTGTAAAATTTATATATATTAAAATTCATTGATTAAATTTTTATGACTTTGAATTTTTTAACTGAAGGGGAAAAATAACTCTAGCATATTCTACCATTTTTTTTTAACATTATAAGAAAAATCCATTTTGAAATAAAGCTGACACAAAATATACCCGCAGGTACAACAATGCTCTTTGTATGAACTGTTTCACATAATACTTTTTGAAATACAGTAAGCTCAAACTGCAAATTAGCTTAGATTTTTCAATTTTAAAAGCATTAATTTGATGAAAGTTTTATTTATTTTTATTAGCTATATATAAATAACTGTAAATTTCAGGTATTGTTTTTTTCTAGACATAACAGCAAAACTATGAAATACTTAATAGTTCTGATGATTCTGGGCGTGGTTGCGTCAACAAATGCTATGAAAATAGAGGAGTATTTTAAGCATTTTTTCATAGTGGGTTGTTCCTCAGCCAATTCCTCGTCTGGCAGCGCTTACGAAATAATATGTGGGTCATGTTTGCGCTACAATATCGACGTCATGAAAATAGATCAAGGATTGTGTAAAAGTAAGATATATTTCCAAATCAATGTATATTTTATTATTTTACAGCTACAGAATAATTCCGACCTACTTTAAACACGTCAGAAACATTAAATTCTTCATTTGTTATAAAGAAATATAACTTTAAGAAGTTTATATACGTGATACAAAAACGAAAATAGTTAATCATTATTAGATGAAAACAGATAAACATTTGTATCTATACATACAACTAATTTCTTTTTCAAGAGTTGAGTTTGCACCTCGTTTCGAAGCAATACAAAGGGCGAATCTTATAAGTTTAAACCGTAATCAGATAACGAGAGCGGCATTGGTTCCGGTATCTCTTCACTCATTCCGATAGGAAGACATTTAGACTCGGTGGATTTCATATGTATTACTTTTTACAGCAGTTGGATTTAGAAACTTGAACCCTTAAATTCCGAAATCTTACCATTAGCTCATTGAAGCCGTAACATTAATTTCGAATATATAAGAGAAATACTAACTAAAACTTATTAACAACTAAAAGTAAAATTGATAAAATGGATTAGGAGGAAATAAATTTTTCAAAAATTTATGGAGGAAAAGGGAATTTCTAAATATTGTCATAATTGGCAATAATTTTTATTTAATGTTTCTGAGTTTGCATAAATTGCAGTAAGATCTTTTTTGCTTTGATGTAAGGTTTTAATCTTTGATTTGAGATAATTCTATAAAAAATTATCATAATGAAATGATGTTGTTTCTTTTATTCAAATTTTTTTTAAATAAAATGTATTTGCATAAAGATATTTCTTTTGCAGATATATATGTTTCGAAATCTTAAAAGCAATGCCCCCTTATCTAACATATATATTGTCTTTTCCACCACTAGATCTTTGAGGCGTTTCTTCAACTGCCAAAGATACCCGGAAAAATTGCAAGTGGTTGAATGTAAAACAGGTTCTCCAAATTGAAAGAGTACTCAAAGTATTGATGTAAAAACTATTCTTCATGCAATAAAATCTTGGAAAACTATTAATTGTATTATTTTTTCTTCGTTTCATTATTTATAGTCTTCACAATTATGCTCATTCCATCATTGTCTTCTTATATAATCAGATGAATGTATTCATTTTATATTACAGTAAAGCATAATTGTGATTTTTTTTTATAATTGAGCACTTTTTCTAAGTATAGTTTTATCTTATAGTAATTTCTCATAAAAAACATATATTTTTAACAGATATTTAGAAGAAATCAATATATATAAGATAGAATCTGATAAGAATTAAAGTTACCATAGAATTTAATATCAATATACTTTTGAAATTCAATAAGAGTTAGAGTTTGATCTTTAATCGGTTTTGTTTTTATATCAACGGAGATTCATAAAATATAGCTTGAATGATACAACTCATTTTTTTCCATAAAAATAGGTGGGTTACATTATTGTTTATCACTTTATGTATGCCATTCCAGTATTAAAAGTTCGCCATATTTCACCCCATTCAGTAAGGTATGATAATGAAAATCATTGAAAAGAATTTTATCAGTATGATTGCAATAATTAACATCGTTGTTAATTATTACTGTTGTATTAATTAACATCGTTGTATTAATTAACATCGTTGTATTAATTAACAATAATTAACATCGTTGTCCAATTTTATTTTGTTTGGTATTTTGGATGTATATTTGAAATGATAGTCACTTTTCCGTCATACGTTTCATCTTCTCTGTCCTATACTATCAATGCAATAAGTTTTCATAATGAACAAAATTATTATAAATATGCAGAAAAACAAAATAATAGTAGTGTTGTCGGAAACCTTACAAAAAAATCTGGCATAGTTGGGAGGGGAGGGGGGTTCTGATAGAAATCATATGGCGAACTTTTCATAAATAGGGAAAGATGTTAATTTCTCTTTTCTGTGTAAGGTGGTATATAGGAAAAAATAGAAAGAGATCAAAACCGTGTTTCATGAATTTTAAAGACTAATAAAAAGAAAAAAGAGGAAATAGTTATTTAAATATGCAAGCCTACAAAAAAAATTTGAATTTTTATTTTATTTTAGACTAGCCGCCTTTGGCGACCAGCCGGTTCGCCAGTATTACCGCTCGCTACATTTTTCAATTAAATATTTTAAGTAACTGGTCTCTTAAAGGATTCTCAAGCAAAACATTTTTAATCTTCAAATTTTGATAGCCATACCAAACTTATACTGTCTAGATCGTTTCGTTCAATTTACTATATATATTTTGCTAATTTGCTGTCATTTCCGGCAAAACTTCAACTTTAATTTAAAATGTAAATGATGAAATTGCAATTAATATTAAGATATTTTTTAATAAAACCAAGCGTTTTATTTTATTTTCATCATTATTGATATTTATTAATTATTATTGTTATTGAATATGAGTATTGCAAACAGAATCGTTCGGTATTTAAGTCTTATGTTAACTACAAAATTTTTTTCATCATTTATGTAATATCTCAAACAATAATTCAACAAAAATTTCTGAGATTCAGCATAAAATTCAGTTTTTAGTTTTGCTTTCAAAAGGATTGAAATGAAATCAATAATAATATTTTGTTCCGGCCTATAAATATATTTCAAAAATTATGAAGTCTAAATTTAATGCAGTAAGGTATCATATTCTGAGAAATATTCTGGGCACACCAAATTTTAAATAAATGAATGAATGTTTCTATTTTCCACGATCAACTAAGACTTATTTATGAAGTTTTAAATGTTAAAAATTTAGAAAAACTCAACATTTTCATAATCTTAGGCCAATTAATCTTGAGAAACCTGCGCGCGCTGATTGGCGTATTTTCTTTGAAACGATCGATGGAAAATCTAAAATTATCCTTTTTTTTATTGAATAGTGATATTCAAATTTTCATAAATCAGTCAGTTTAAGTGATTGGAAATTAACTCTTAAAAGTCAGTAATTTAGTTGATTGGAAATTAACTGTATGACCACCATAAAATCTGTGCTTTCTTTTGTGGTGTATGCATTCTCCTTAATATCCGCTCGAATAAAACATCACATACAAAATTACTACATAGAACAAACACATCAAAAGTAAACATAACATTTCAATAGTTGCCAAAAACAAAAGAGAGAAAAATGCAATTAATAAGCAGACGATATTTAGAAAAGTACAGATATTTAGACTGGAAAATGAAATTATCTGAAATTAACCACACGCGCAGACGATATTTACAAAAGTAAAAATATTTAAACCTGAAAAGGAAAATATATGAGTTATTCCATCAATAAATGCCATAAGTTTGTTTATATCTTCATTATTTTATGAGTCATTAAACATCAAAATGGGTCCGGGACTAAATAAACACCCTGTATAGAGAGTGTAAAAGATTATAAAATAATTTTTCTTGAATTTATTTTTTAGAAAAAATAATATTTCCTACAGACATGTGACGAAAATTCTATTTTTGCAGATTTCATTTCCAAAAAGATTTAATTTATTTTTAATTGGGGCTTTAATCAATGTGATGGCAACACTTTGAAAAAAGCTAATTTTTTCCCATGAATGCGAAACGTGCTTAATCTTAATTTTTATTTTTTATGAAAAATATTATTGAAAAACATAGTTAAAATATTTATTTAAAAATTCATTAAAAATAGAAATTTAATTTTAAGATTAAAACATTAGTATCATTTAAAAGATAAATTTTTTATCTTTAACTTCATGTAAAAATGTTTTTTGTGCGGTAATATTTTCGGAAGTTATAGCAGAAACACGTCAAAGTTTCGCTTAATTTTTAAATAAATAAAATTCTATTTAAAAATTCGAAAAAATAACCCCCAGGTGGACATTCCCGGCCTCCAAGGTATACACGTGCCAAATTTGGTAGCTGTAGGTTGAATGATCTGGCCTGTAGAGCGCCAACACACACACACACACACACACACACACACATTGAGCTTTATTATAAGTATAGATAACCGATTTTTATGTGTTTCAGCATTGATTCCAGAAATGAAGTTTTTTTTTTCTATCACTTAAAGTGTTTTTACAAAATGATTGCATATTTAGGAAAAAATAACTCAAATCAAAATATTTTGAAATTTTTAATTTTATCATGTCAAGAATACATACTTAAAATTTATAACATTGCTTTATAATGATTTAAAATTTAAATGAATTTATAAGTAAGTGCTTATAATATAGTTACAAATCCTTATCATATAGTTTTCACATTTTTCATTTCTTTCTTTATATAATGCTCTTTTCAATCGTAGCAATCTGAATTGGAAAGTTTGTGTAACTACTATGTGGGATTAACATAGATATTATCTTCAAATCATCAGCGACTACATTTGATGTTTTGAATACGAAGCTTTTTAAAATTATTATTTCAGGATTTTCATAGATCTTATTTTAATGAATTAAAAATATTTTAATGGGGTAGAAAAGAATGGAATTATAGTTTTTAACCGACTATTTAGCAATTTAGAGGTAAGTCTATCTAAATAATAGTTAATTGTTTTACTGATAGAGCTTCTATACAGCGACTCATTATTTAAAATATATATTTAATGGCATATAATCTATGCATATAATATGTTATATTGCTCTTAATTATATAAAATTTATGCATATTAGACCTGTGATTTCCTTTCAGTATTCATAATCAAAAAAACAAAAACAAAAAACTGGCTTTTTGAAGATAACGTTGACAAGGCAGATCTGTATCATTATGTTCATAATAGAAAATAATTATAGCGTTATTACCCTCTATGTTGCAATTCTTCTAACATCCTCTAATTTTGAAAAAAAACCCAGTATAGATTTAAAAATAATATAAAATTGAATAAGCTTAAAAATAAAAATTTATATCATGCAACTTTTCAAGTTTTATAAAGTCTTTTGTTTTTTAAATAATTCTAATTGTAATTGTAATTCCACTAGAAAAAATATTAACATTTTATTTTACTTCAATAAAATATCTCAAAATTTGAGGATCAGAAATAAGCAAGGATAATTGCTTCATATTACATAATATGCTCTAACATGTAAGCTAATTCTGTCGAAACGATAAGATAAATTGGACATGGTAATCATTCAAAATCTTTTGAAATTCCTATCTTCTCTACTAACATAAATAAATCGCTCACTGTCTATCACTTTGTTCTTAAGAACATTTCCAGTATTCTTCTTTAAAAAGAAAAAAAATACAGCGAGAAAATTAGAAGCATTTATTCTTTATTGTGATAATTATTGATATCTAAATTATTCTGATATTAGCAAATATAGTTTGAATTACCTTTTTAAACACTTAAAGCAAATCTAAAGGTTTTATCAACTTTATTTTGGAATCCATTTACTAATTTTGAAAAATAAAAAATCATAAGAGGTAACCTCACAAAGAAGTACCTATGGTAAGATATGCACACAAATATATGCACCACGTGATTCGAACACTGTCTGAATATATATTCAAGGTCTTATTTATACACTGTCTGAATGTATTTCAAGGCGATACAGAGAAATATAAATTCAAATAATTTACAAAGTAATAAAGATATAATTTGAAATGAAATATATTTCTTGTATAATAAAACTTGAAACTCTTTATTTTATTCACACATTTTTATCTTCTACAGAAGTTTTAATCTTCTTCAGTAATTTCAAAAGGAAAACAGAAAAAAATGATGCTTAAATTGAAATTTATTTTAATAGTAAAAATAAGTATTTGCATTAATGACTGGTGCAATTTTTTTCGAATTAAATTAATTTCCAGTGTGCTTGTTACGAAATGAGTCTTTTCTTTTTATTTATCGTTCTTAAGAAGTCCATATTTTCAAAAATAATTTCATTCAACTAATAACAACAACTTATGAACTATAGCTTGTCCATGAATAATTTTATGATCAAACAATACGTTTCACAACCTTATTGTTTATTATATGAATTTCCACAGATGAAATGCCTTATTCAATGATATTCTGCCACTATTTACTTTTTCTCAAAAAGTTCAAATTCAGTTCTCCACTTTTCAAACATCACTGTGTCACCAAAAAAAATATTTTTGGAATTATATCTGTCTTCTTTGAATACGATAACTCAAAAACGCTTTGAACTAGACAGATAAAATTCGATATGTGATATCTGCCTTCATTTTCCGATTTCTACAAAATTTTGAATGATATCTGTTTAGAGAATTTCTGTTTGTCAAGCCTTCTGAATATAAATTTGCACGATAACTACAAAACCAAAAGGGTTAGACCGAGAAAATTTGTTACACAGATTTTACATCTGATGTGAAGATCTGTATCAAATATGGAATCAAATCTGAAAAGTGACGAACCGTCTATTGGTCTGTATTTTCACAAACATATAAACGCGATGACTAAAATATGTGAAATTACTTGATTTTTGTGACTACAATTGTATTTCTGTGCCAAATTTTGATTTTAATTGCTTGGAAAAAAAGACGTTCAAAATATGCATTCGGTTTTCTGGTACTTTTGTATTAACGTCATCCCAGTTATTAATTGCCAAAGATAATATATTATTAGGCCCTTCCATAATTAGTGTTTGCCATTGGCTTATGGTCAATAATACAGAAAAACATTTATATGAGAGTATGCAAGATATAAGGGAAACCATTCTCGCTGGTTTTATTTCAGCCTTTCAATTGCTCTTTATGGAGAATCTGGGAATTATATTGTCGTTTCGAATGAAATTTTGGTATTATATAAGGCTAAAGTAGAACAAACTTATGGAATAAAAATATTTTTGATAGACAGAATTCTGACAGGATTATGCTATTATTAATATTAACTAGATTATTACTATTTAATATTATTAGACATAAAATAGTTAAATAATTTTCGAGGATATTGTCAAAATGCAAAAACTTAGAAAACATGCAATTTTCCAATGAAAAGAAAATTTAAACGTAAAAGTATTCGTGAAATATGTGTCATAATTCATGAAACTATATCTTTAAGAAGGGTTTTAAAACATATTCAGTTACAAGTCTTCCTCAAATCAAAATTCGCTCCTTGTATTAAATTTGCTTTCATTAGTATACATCTTCATACAAGGTTTAAACATGTCTTCCTATAAGTCTATTGACATTAATTATTTTTAAATAACGTTTCTTTTATTGATTCTTTTATAGATAAATTTTCAAATGATATCGCATCAATCCATAAATTGTACTCAAGATTTTTTTTATAATATAGCAGCTGAATTTCTTGGTAGAGAAATGCTTTTTATTTTTTATTTTTATTTTCATTTTTCAGAAATATGTTTCTGACCATTTAGAGTGTTTTGAGCACTACAGTTTTGTCTGAATTTAAATTTGCCACATTAGTGTAATATCTTTTTGCATATTTCCATTTTTATACTTTATCTAAAATTACATAGTTTTATACGTTAACACTTTATTTCGAATTTATATCTTGGTAAGATAATTATTTAATATGTTGATATAAAAATATAAAACTAAACTTGAAATTATATTTTTGATGCCATTTTCTTATCATTATTTTCAAGAGTATAAAGATTGTACGCTCTATAAAATTTGATTAATTGCGCTTATAATTAAAACTTTCAAAATTACATAGTTTTTACTATATACTGAGCTTCACTGTTTTGCTCTAAATGCTCTCGCAATGAAATAGTGCATTTTAATATAAAATAATAATAAAGAGAAGAAGAATTTATGAAAGAATATACTTTCATATGATTATGACAAGGATTTGAATCAATTATTAGGGAGTTTAATGTAATAACAAAGTGAATTTGTTGAAAAAAATTTGAAATTTTAAGATGAAAATTATTATTAAATTTGTTACATTTTATTTGATTATTTGATAATTTGTAATTAAAAAGTAGGAAATTCTAACTCTAAAATCTTTTAAATTGTTTCATAAATTTTTAAAGAAAAATTATAATAATAATTAAATAAATGTGTTTCCATATAAGCATATTCAGAATAAAAATAGATTTATTTCCGAAATTCAACTATAAGTTCTCAAAATTAAATTTCTGTGACCTAATAATCTTCTTCTACAAATAGAAAAACTAAAGAAAATCACGTTTTTTTTAAAAAAAACAGATTTTTATTTCTATGAAATAATATATGCAATATGCATTATTAAAAATTATAATGTATTTTTTCTGCTTATTAAATATGAAATAAATAGCTATGATGTTGGGTTGTTAATTTAATGTCGTTTCTAAATAGCTGTGATGTAAGCATTTAGAAAATTATATAAAAAAAGACATTCAAATAAAATTATTTATTTATAATCGTTTACATTTAATTCAAAATCTGAGTCTTCTTTTAAATATTTTTTCATCCATTTTTCTCTTTTGGGAAATACAGAACACATCCCTATCTAACCATTCTTCAACGTCCTGGAGAATTGAGTGATTATTCGATACCTGTTGTAGAAAAAAAAATTAATCATTAATAACTAAATAAGAATTCTAAAAACAAAAATTTAAAATTTTCAATTTAAAAATTATTGGAAAATTGAAGAATTACATAGTATTTTGCAACAAATAAATTCAAATCTCATTTTGGCCAAGCAAAAGAATAATTCATTGACACTTTTTATTGCAATATTATAAAATATTACAAGTATAGTTTAATATCAAAAGGGTGCTGATAGAATTAGAAACTGGAGAAAATGACTTTAGTATAATAGAAGAATATTGGGATTTCAATACCTGCTCTCTGCAAACTCTCCTCAGAATGTATAATACAAGAGAGGTACCTATACTTTTTTATTGATATATGTAATAATTAGTAATAGTTGAAACGTGTGAGTATCTGATAAAATATTATCTTTATAAAGTACACATATCAGAATTAATCTCTGTATTCCCGTAAAAAAATAAACTTCTAATTTATTCTTGAGTCTTTCAAAACTTTCTTGTCTTGCAAAAAAGTCTTGCAAAAACTTTCAAAATTATCGTTTTGCGATATTTGAAGGTTTCCCGTGAGCACTGAAATCCACGGGATTGAGTTTTCCCTCCATTTATTATTATTCAAATCAATATCACTGCTATCATTGTAGCATTACTGTCATCCTTAGTGTCTAATGATAATTTAAAAATCTTCCCACAAAAAGTGCATACAGTCCGAGAGAAATACCGTTCATGCCGTAATCAATTATGATACAATTTCAGATTTAAACTATTAATTTATTTCGTGGATGAAGATGTTTTGTTGAAAAGAAAACTTCAAACTAGTATAAGGCTTGAAATAATTAACTTATAAACATATAAAGCACTTTTCCGAATATTTGAATTAAAAAGACAAATCATGCCGCATCTACAGAGAAAAGAAATAATTACATTGTCAATTTAGTACTTCCTATTCTCAGTAAGTATATTATTATGTTCTAGGTGTCTTTTTATTTAGGTGTAATAAAAATAAGTTAGATTAAAGAGACTATTGAAAGTGAGAATGCGCTCACCTGCACACAAAGGATCGTTAACTTTTTTTACATTAAGTATCATCCTAACACAGTGACCACAGATGAGCATGGGCTCATCGATGTCCATGGAAGTATGAGTCTTTGCACATCCAACTTCGGTGAACATTCGGAAGAACCGTTGGATTTCTCCTGCATAGACTGTGGTGCTTAAAGTGAGAAACAGCAGGAATACCAAGTATTTCGCCATTTTGATTAGTTTGCACAGGGAAAATATCTATAAAACATAAAATATTTGATGAAAAAGAAAAGTAATTATGGCATTGCGATTTTTTTATGTTTTTTAACAACAAAAAGGAAGCAAATTATTTTACAACAATCTATACTGTTATTGAGTTGTTAACAAATTAACTGTTTATAAAACGATTGCTGAAACGAATGAATGATTCTCCAAATTATCAAAAAAAAAGTTTTAGAAATATTATTAATTGATAGTTAAAGGGCGGGAAAGGGAAATAAATGTCAGATTCAAAAATGCATAGATGCAATGCTCTAAATGTTATTTTTTGTAATTTTATAATTATTTTTTGTATTTTTGGTATCAACTAATACCACTCATACTATATAATAAGGTGAATCCATCGAATTAGATTATTTTAATATTCGAATATAAATAATAATATTGAATAAGGATAAGATAGCTTTTTATAATCCTATAAATTTTTGAAATAAACTTACTACTAAACGTGCAAACATTCAACACAACTATGCGTTTTATATACTAAATGAGTTGTAGTTAACCTTCAAATTTGAGTGGAAATAACTTTTAGTACTACAAACGTTTTTATAAAAAAATAACATCAGAAGAGAGTTTGATGGATAATATTTTAAAATCGAAAATTTACAGAGATAATAAAACAGATAATAAATACTCTGAAATTGTTTTAAATATAACCAAACTTTTATATTTCTTTGTATGGTCTTTAGCCATGATTGTAAAAGGTTTAGAGTGATTTTTTAATACTGAAAATAACTTCTGTAGAAATAGATTTGCATTTTTCATTTAATAAATATAAATGCTTATCAATAAAAATATGATCTTTAATTGAAAGGACGGATTGAAAAATATGATGAAAAATAATGTCATGCTGATATTTCAGTTCAAAGTGTAGGTTAATTGAACTCTTCTTGTAAAATTTATAATAATAATATAATTTTGTAAAATGAATCTAATGTGTATTTTCATAGTATAAAGTTCTATATATGATTCATTTCATATTTAAAGACAATCACATTTTCGTAGCTTTCTTAACAGACCTTCTGATTTAATATCACTGTATATTTTATTTAACACAAACTGGTGTGATCATAAGATAGAAGGAAAATTTTCAGTTTGAAAATCCTTTTCCATTTGTTTTATTCTAAATCGTCTTCATTTAATTTAATAAATAATTTTTCAACTAAATTTAATAAATAACTTTAAAAATTGGAAAATGTTTCAACTAAATAGATTTTTTGCAATTAACAATCATTATAATGTTATAAAATTAATAGACATCTGTTAAAAATGCGTAGAAATGAGTCATGTTTCATACTAGTTACCATCATA